>JAGXCT010035175.1:0-54374 GCA_022495035.1 Philopotamus ludificatus
TTGCCGGCCATCAATGATCGAACCCGTGATGATGCAGCATATGCATCATGCGGTCGTCAATGATCGAACCCGTGATGATGCAACATATGCATCAGCGGCCACCATGGTATTAACACTTTTAGTTCACTCGTCCTAAGCCTTATTCCTAAATTCATACAAATAATAATAAAACAATATATAGATTAGGCCGGAACGTATGAAATGACTGAATTTCACTAGTTTTCTAAACATTTTTTTAATAGCATTTTTTATCATATCACGAGGATGTTTATGATCTTTATTTTTTTCATTTATAGATCAACTCGTTCCATGTTTTTTTCGCCCCTATACGACATAAGTGTACAAAAAGGGCATTGTCGTGGTATCTTTCATCAACTTTTCTGAAACCAGATGCAACCATCACAGCCGAATCGTGTTGCAAAGAAATCAAAATAATGCACAAAAGAATTACCAAAAAATATCCGATGTTAATGAAGAGGCTCGGAGTAATATTACTCCATGACAAAGCAGGACTTCAAAACTGATTTGATTAAAAGTGCAACATTAACGGAATAAAAATTATAAAAATTTGATCGTCCACCATTTTTTCAAATATTTAACACTGTGCACGTCAAGGATTTGCACTATCCTTGAGAACAAGGACAAGATTAACAAGATAGATGCTTCAAAGAGAGTGAGAAGAATATTCTCGACGATGTTGAAAGGTTGTTTATGAAGATATGGAGAAGAGTTTGTCAGAGGATTTTTTTTTAATATCACTCTGCCTCAAGATGATTGAAAAGCTGTAGAAAGGAGTTACCATGAGAGCCCCCAAGGTTTAGGGACAGCACCCGTGGAGCTTATAGTCAAGATTGTCTTTATCCAAGATCATGGGACTGGAGGTGGATAACAACAATATCAACGTGGAAGAGCAGTCAAGCACCGATCACCGAAGAACTTATGGAACTGCATTATGTTTCATAGCAAGAGGTTGTGAAGGAGAATTTGTCAAAGGTATTTGGGCGCATAAGGCGCGTCTGGGGCCTCACTAATTCATGGGGCCTCAAAGCTCGGCTCTCTAAACGATTTTTTTACATAACAAAATTAATAATTCAGCAGTATTCCGAGGCATGATTTTCAGGTCCACTGACTTTTCGGCAAATCATGATCCATGGATTGAGTGACGTAGCTACCTTAACACTTTCGTGGCCGGTGATGCATATGTGCATCATTACTGGTTCGACCATTGCCGGCCGCATGATGTCACATATGCATCATGATCGCGTCGGCCGTTTGTGGCCGGTGATCTAGCATACACATCTGAACAAGGAATACGGTGAATGAATTTTTTATATCTGCAACTGCTAATGCTACATCTATTTGAGTAATACTTTCAATAGCGTAAGTTTTTGGTAATTTAATGCGGCCACGATAGTGTTAAGGTAAAATGATGCAAGGGGCCCTTGACATACACTTCAACATGGGGCCCCTGAAATTTTCTAAAAATAATAAATATCCGTAACATCGAGACCGCTAATATTTCATATTGTTTTTCTTTGGATTTTTACATAAATTGATGTGAAATTAATTATGTATAGAAAAAAAAGCAAATTGAGTAAGAAAACATGCATATAGAATGCACATTATAGGATGAGAAGGGTAGTAAAAATCTTTTGAGGCCCCCCGCCTTAAAACTTAATTCAGCCTGGGGCCTCCCAAGGGCCTCACACCCAAGACGAATGCTGAATGCATGCGAAACTGTTGTATTGTACATTGAAAAGCATCACCGTAATAAAGCAGTAGCTATGCGAGCTACAACTTTATTTTACTCTTTACGAATAAGACTCCGGAACGAACTATGATCGTTCAGAGAGGTTCCACCGTATTTACGTTGGAATCTCTCTTAGCAGAAAATCAATTATTATCATAATGATATCATGGATGTAGCCATTAATCATCGAGTAAAATATATGGTGTTATTATAAACAAACATAAAACATCTGACAAGACAAAGACTATCGAGTTTCAATTTATTGTTTTGCAAATTTAGCATTTATTCCTTATTGGGTTGTAAACAAGTTTAGACAAATGGAGACGTGCATATTTTGTAATATGCAACGTCGCATTTCCTAGCCAGTTTGTGCATGGATTTTCTGAATGCATGGTGTGAATGAATGTGTCACCAGTGGCGGATACGTTAAATAACGTTCTATCTAATATCTAATAAAGTCTAAATATGATACAATTAAATTTGTTTAATGACGAAGGAGTTATTTAATACGTTCCGACCTAATATTATTAAAATGTGACATTCAATGTCAATGTAAAAATAAATATTCACCGTCATATTCTATCCTCGTTGCTAAACCAAAATCGCCAATTTTGACATGGAGATTATCGTCTAAAAATAAATTTCCTAATTTCAGATCCCTATGAATAATTCTATTCTTGTGCAAATATTGTACGCCGAGTAATATGTGACGCATGTAAAATCTCGTCTCCGGCTCTGTGATGGCCTGACGTCTCTTGTGCAGCTCCATCATTGACTGAAACGATCAATTAACGTTAATATCATTTAATATGTATAACAATTTATTGTTTAAATGGCACCTACTCTTTTTTTACACAATTCGAGTATAATGTATATGTTGCTGGTGTCTTCGAAGAAGCTGTGGAATCCAACGATATGCTTGAAATTCAATGAGCGGTGAATCGCTATTTCCTGCGACATTTTATCCCTCTGGCTAGCCTTCACCATCAGGCTTTTCGATACTATTTTTCCGGCCCATACTTTCAAGGATTTGGTATCCCGGATTTTGTAACATTTTGCAAATCCACCCTGAAAAAACAATTATAATATTAATCAACCTATTTTTTGACTTGAGTGAGTGACAGTTGATTTTTAATGATTTCGTAAGGCAAACAAACAAAAAATGAGTTTTTTTCTTTTAGGAAATATAAAAACGACGGATATTACCGAATTGAGGTAAAATGTGTTACGGGACCATAATATAAGAAAGGTCAGAGAATAATGGATGACATTATTTAATATTAAATACGGGTAAACGATAGCCGAATGAACGATATGTATAAATATGGATTGTACAGTATAAAAGCAAAAAAAAAACAATTTTTAACATTTTAATTCAATAATGCGATAATGATCAGACGCAAGTATAATTTTTTATTTACACAAAATATTACTCGAGACAAGCATTATAAAACGGATATAGTTGTATAAAACTGACTGCATTATTCGTGTTGCATATTGCAGTTTTTAACACAATGACATGTCGCATGTGTTCGGTCCAGAACCTTGGCCAGTGTCACACGGTGGTTTATACCATTTCTGGTCATCTAAGGTCGGGTCACCGACTGGTTTGCCGTCTCATTCAAGAATGTCCATTCTGAGATTGGCGTCTCGGTAGTTTTTTTGGTGCAATTCCGGGGTCGGAGCCCCCGGGCGGAGCGCCCACCTTGCCGAAGAAGCAGATGCGCTCGTAACTGCAGCCGCTGGTGTTGTCCTTGATGATGGCGGGAATGTCGCACCGCTCCTCCTGTCTGCTCGACATGCTGCGGCCGCCAATGAACTTTCAAACGAGCCGTTGTGGCCGGTGCTGCCACCTGCCACTGGGATACCAGATGCAAAAAATTACTCGCCAACGGCTTCTATTTAAAAACAATACTTTCAACATAACGATCAACCCATCGTTTTTACGCGATTATATGTGTTTTAAAATTAAGATAGCTATTTCTCAATTGAGGTTATCAGAAAAATATTATTTTTCGAAAAGGGTAAATGCTGTCAAAATATAATATTTATTGTTAAGAAATACAAATATAATAATCAATTATTACTTATTACCTTATTCAATAATTAAAAATGAATAATCCATTATAAACGTCTTTGTCATATTTCAGAATTATTCAATCGTTTGAGAAAGCTGCCGAATAAAATGTATTAGTGGCCATAGTAGCTATAACATTTATATCGATTATTTTTTCAAAAAATAATTATAATGTATTGTTAAAACAATATCAATTATATGTAAAAGGTAGTCATATAATTGATATTGTGCAAGTTCTTTACTTATTTAGATTATATAGCCAGTTCTATATTGCCGTATTAATTTCTAGCGACTCCTGTAGAGTAATTTGCAGTCCACTGCTCTCTCAATGACGTTTAATTATTTTCGCCGCAATGATTACTCAACTAAATAATTTACGTCTGGTGAAGTCTTTCCGACCTACTATTATTTAATCGGTCACACCGGTGTGACAACTCTCAATTCATCGCACGCGCTAGCAGCATGTGTTCGAAGCTTTGTGTTAAGGGGGCGCGACAGTAGTACCGAAAGGTATCCCACCGCTGCCACCAAAATGTTAAGGGGGCGAGACAGTAGTCCAATAAATAGAACCCGTCGCTGCCTCCAATGTTAAGGCACCCGAGCTCGCGTATCAAAAGGTACACGACCGCTGGCGCCAAAACGTTCGATCGTCCGGTAGTTGACGATCGCGCTTCGAAGATCGAGATTAAGTGAAAACACGCTTTGTTTTGATATTGATGTTTATTGAAGAAATGAGTCAGATATCATCAGTCCGATGATAGGTATGATGAAAAGTTCCCGGAGACGAATCTCCGGTACGAGATGATGATAAGATCCCAAAGTTTCCTTTGGTACGAATAAATTAATTATAAGATCAGAGACGTATCTGGTACGAGAAAATCACGGAGATGCGATTGACGCGGCAAGAGTGAGCCAATCACCTGTCATGCAATAAATGAACAACGACCAACTGCTGACTGGCTAAAACGGAGTTTTGTAGCGAGTATAAAATATGAAGAGACTTATTGTCTATGAAGGGATGCGGACGCTCTGATTGGTCCGTCATCTCGGAAGAGGGCGCATTCTATATAGTGAAGCATAAGAACACGAAATGTGACCATTGATTTTATAACATAGCCCCCCGGAAAAGATTGAAGATATCGGTTTAATGCCGATAGTATTCAAGAAGAATCATGACAAGGAAAATGATAGAGGGATCATGACAATATCAAGAATAAAAATGATTGCAAGAGAGGTTCCGATGGATTACGTTGAGGATCAAGGATGAACTGACTGACGAGTTGTACATAAATTTTACATACATATAAAATGTTACATAATGAAAATAATCAAGAATAAAAATATGAAAAACAAGAATTATGGTTACAAAGTAAAATAACAACATACGAAATAGAAATACAAGATACAATATTGAAATACAATACAAGAACAATTATTTTATTACGGTACAGAGAATGACATGTAGTACATAGTTACAAAAAATAAGACGCATCTGTGGCATAGAATAACTTATGACTAACACATTTGGTTTAATTGTTTTTCACTTCACTAATTTCACTGAATTTTTTTATTTATTATGATTTAAGTTTTTGTTGATAGAGACACAACTTTGCACTTTACAAAGAAAGGTACAGGAGAAGGATACATAATAAACAAAACTAAAATAACGATAACGAGTGAGAATCAGTTGAATTTGACGAATTGTATAGATTAATTGTATTATTACGGAGTCCATCATTTAAAAAAATATGATTTTTACATGATCCAATAAATTTAGTTCATGTTTCCTCAGATTGGGGAAGTAGGCTAACTTGTCTACTTTGAATGGACGTGGTAATTTATTGTTATGGTTGAACATATGTTCGGTCTTTACCCGAGTAAATGGTCCTGGAGCTGCGATATTGTTGTAAATAATTGGTTTCGAAATGACAGAATTTTTTAATTCTGTGATATTTAAAGATGACGAAAAAGTTTCGTTTTGAGGATGACCATTGCTTGTTGAGAATAAATTTAATTGCGAAACTTTTGAGTTGTCGCTAATTAACAATGGACAATTATTAATAATAGGGTTTTCGATAATTTGTTCACTTTTTTTTTATTGGAACAGCGATATTATCGGCAAATTTCGATATGTTTTGAAATTACCGAATTTTTAAATTCTGTAGTAATTGCGGATAACGAAGAATCTTCGTTATGTGTCTGAGGAATGTTCGGCGACAAATTTATTTGTAAGACTTCCGGGTGATTGTTAAAAATCGACCGACGATTTTCGACGAAATGAGTTTCAATTGTTTGCTCATTTTTGTTGAGTTCAGGTATAAAAGTTTCACATTCTTTCAAAATATCCGAAACAAAAATCTCAGCCGGGACAGGGTTTATGGCTTTAATTTTTTTTAAAGATCCTGAGTGCTTTGGTTTATCTATTTGAAGAATAGGATTTTGGCCTTCACATTGCTGTGACGGTATTGTATTTGAAACATTAGGGTCGTTCGTAGACAAAGGAATTTTCCGGACACGTGTTCATTTTAATTTCATTTTAGTGTTCTAGGAACGGCAATGTCCTACAAAAAATATTATTATAATTTATGGAAGCAGAGAAATATTTGAAGAATGATTACGATTATCAGAGGTATCGTGTGATTTTACCACATGATTATATTCGAATTTTGATTGGTTAAATTGACTGCTGGCAATTTGAAAAAGTTCTTCTTCTCGAGCAGTTTTGAGAGCATCGACGAGTGAAGAAGGATGAGACATACGTACGAATGAAAAAAGTTCGGGTTTTAAACCGAAAAGAAACGTATGGAGTGCGGTTTCGCGAGCAATTTTTTCGCGGATCAAAATTTCGGCGTCGACGTGGTCTCCGTATCGGATAGCCATTATATGGTTTCCGACAAACAATCTTCGAGTCGACTGTGGAAGTCCGAGACCGACTCGGATCTCCCTTGTTTGCAATTACGCAACTCATGCTCTAATTGCGAGACATGTTTGGTAATTCCGAATTTTTTTTTTAGTACCCGTTTTAAATTGTCGAACGATTTAATATTTGACGCGAGAGCTAGCGTTCTAGCTTTTGACGATAATTTTAGGATACATAATTTTAAAAGAAGAGGTTTTTGGGCCTCCGGACACTGAGAAAAAGCGTATTCGGCATTATTGATAAATTCCGCGATACCAGACTGATTCCCATCGTATGACGTAATGAGTTGTGACACGATATTAAAATGAATATCCATTTTAATATATAAAAAAAATATTTAACACAAAAAAATAATGAAAATAAACGGGGAGTGCAAAGAGTGACTCACGATTTTTACGATCTTCTATTGTTGATCTCTGATTGTTGACTTCAGGATCTGGTTCTGGATTCCTCGAGTTGCTGGACAACTCTCCGATGGCTGGAACTTGGATGATGCGACGACTGGGTACAAATGTTATGTGCCAGTCTTCAGAGGTACACACCTCTGGCTTCAGCTTCCGGTCCGCCGCCGTTTAGGAAATCGCACCGCTGCCACCAAAATGTTAAGGGGGCGCGACAGTAGTACCGAAAGGTATCCCACCGCTGCCACCAAAATGTTAAGGGGGCGAGACAGTAGTCCAATAAATAGAACCCGTCGCTGCCTCCAATGTTAAGGCACCCGAGCTCGCGTATCAAAAGGTACACGACCGCTGGCGCCAAAACGTTCGATCGTCCGGTAGTTGACGATCGCGCTTCGAAGATCGAGATCAAGTGAAAACACGCTTTGTTTTGATATTGATGTTTATTGAAGAAATGAGTCAGATGTCATCAGTCGATGATAGGTATGATGAAAAGTTCCGGAGACGAATCTCGAAATGCGAGATGATAAGATCCCAAAGTTTCCTTTGGTACGAATAAATTAATTATAAGATCCAGGGGCATCTCTGGTACGAGGAAAATCACGGAGATGTGATTGACATGACAGAGTGAGCCAATCACTTACAATGTCTGTCGTAAAGACAACGACCAACTGCTGACTGAGCTAAAGAGCAGGTTTTTGCTTAGCAGGTATAAAATATGAGACTTATTGTCTATGAAAGGGATGCGGACGCTCTGATTAGTCCATCATCTCGGAAGAGGAGCGCGCATTCTATATAGTGAAGCATAAGAACACGAAATGTGACCATTGATTTTATAACATTTGTATAAAAGTTATTTGGACTAGATTGTGGTCATTTGAATCATGGGAATATCTATGTATTTTTTTCTAGCTGTTAAAGGGTTAAAAATGTTCTTGGAATAAACTTGGATACGCCCTGCATCTAAAGGTTTAAATCTGCATAATTTAGATTTTATTAAGGTTAAGTTATGTATTAGTTTTCATTGGAAATAAATAATGTTTTATTTAATACCCTTTCCGTTATAAAAATATATACAGTCAGCCCAGCCCTCCTATAACGTTTCCTCTCAATCACTATTTTCTACAAAGTTGACATTTATTTCGCTGGGAAATGTACATATTATATATTTACGAAATATGTAATTTGACCTAACATTTTGTAGAAAGAAGCAATTTAGAGGAAACGTTATAGGAGGGCTGACTGTAATACATTTGTTATCATGAAAAATTCCTCTATTTTCTCAGACGTCTCTAATATCTCCGGTTTCATGGCTGAAATTTAAAAGAATAGAACGTTGTAGGTATTTAATAAAATCATTAAAAAATAAAACAACAAAACTAGTAACATATAATTTATTTTTTAATATTTTTTGGTAATATACTTTGTGAACACAAATTATTATTTATACATAGTATAAATACTAATGCAACTAAGCTTTAGTTTTTGGTTTATTACAATCGGTTTTTGGTACAGTCTCTTACAACAAATCATGCTTTGATTTTTCTTTTTATAATAAATGCCAAATTTTTAAAAATAAATATATACAAAACTAAGTATTAATATATGTTTCATTCGTGAAAAATTCTATTTTATTTATTGTATATATATATATATATATTCAAGACGTTAACGAGATGATATATTTACTATTGGTTCAGTCTTTATGCAAAATAAAAACTTAAATTAATATAGAGAATCTGTAAATATTATTATAACACGTTTTTACATGAATTTGCAAACATTCAGCATACATGACTAACCCTTTTACTATCGAATGATTTTACATAGCTTATGCTAACGATTCTTTATTTTTTTATTAATAATAAAAGGGTTAATATTATTTAAAAATGTAATATTTATAAAAATTGTGGCAGTACTTTCGATAACTATTTATTATTAATCGGCAAAAAAATTATGTCATCATATACAGACAACCAAGTTACATTTTTATATTAAAAAAAATTTACACAAAGCACACGGTTAAAACAATTAGAACAATTTTATAATAAATAAATAATATATACATTTTATACATACGGGAATAAATATTCTTTGCATTTTTTAAAAGTATTTTAATATATTTTATTGAAATGTAGCATCGATTCAGTAACTTAAAATTAAAAAAATAAATAAATGGTAAATCACATAAATTATCTCAACACCCAATCAGCGTTAAACGGAGTTAAGTAGCAACGGCTATATAGTGATTGTCGTAGTTAACCGTGGCTCTTATCAGATAGTACACGTATTTGAACTCGGAGCCGAGATGATTTGGGCAACTCTGATTACACAAAAATCAAGATAGGAAAAAAAAAAGTATTGTGATGAATTAATATAACCGAAAAATTGCAACAATAAAAACCAAATAAATCACAATTAGCATAAAATTAATTACGTCAACAACGATTAAAGTTAATATTAATTGTCGGATAAACTTAAAATTAAACCCCTTTCCGAACCAAAAAAAAAAAACACAATTTAAATAAATAACAATAATAAATTAAATAAACAACAATGATTTTAATATATCGTATTCAAGATTCTACTTGAATTATTTGTTTCCAATATCTCAATAATGGATAAGTATAGTAATAGTGTACTCCGTCTGCATCGAGATGATGTAGGGAAGGGCGTAGCTGCCATAAAGATTCAAGATCAATGCGAATAGAAGGTGATGTGTAATAATTTCATTTCAAACGTGCAGCAACTCGGGCTGGAAGACCTGAGAGTGAACCAAAATGTTCTGGACACCGTAGTTAAGCCATGGATTGAAGAAGTTGCCTCAGGAGTACCGTTTGGATTACGACAAGATTCTGCATCAATCAGGAAACCTCAAAAGTGACCTACAAATCGGCCTAACTGCAATATCAAGACTATGTCGTAATTGATCAGTAATAAAGATTGCTAATAAAAGTGAACCCAGGACGAGAATCTGACATTCTATTTAAGATTTATCTCCTGAGATTATTGCTCCATTCTCCTTCTGCACTTATATCTTAATTCTTTCTCTTCCGATTTGACTTAGATTTAAAATAACATCTGCATCAGTCATCTGAGAACTTGTACTTATCTCGGCACAAATTTAAATTATAAAATAGTTTCCATAGATACCATAAAAACAATATAAGATTAAATGAGAATAGAATTGATTTTAACCCTTTGAACGCGACGCTCATCACACTCATGACCGCGACTTTAACTCATGTTTACTACGAGAGTTAAGTGTTCGTTCTTGATTTAAAAATCAGTTCACAAACACTGCTAGTATTAAATTTACAACCAATTAAAAAAAGTTAAAAAAGCGATAAAAAAAAATGATTAGAAACATGTCACTGTGGTTTTACAGTTAAATCGTACATACCAAGGGACATAAAATACTGCGGTTTCGTGTGCCATATCAGGGCTATCAAAAATATTTGAAATTCGAATAAAATTCTATTATTATAGTGAACTTTAGTTCAGATTTTTATTTATTTTTTTATTTTACCATATCCCTGAGGCACACCTGACTCTGCTTAGGAATAGGCCTGCCGTTTGACATATTTGAGCACTTAAATCTTTTGTTCGATTTAAATTAAACAGATCGCTTTACCAAAAAAATAATTTGAAGATTCGCGGTTGGCTCTGTCGCGTTAAAAGGGTTATCATCTGCAAACAATGTGCGACAAACAACACAAAAAAATTGAAAAATAGTTGCCATAAAACTATAAAAATAATAATAATAAGTGTACATGAGAATAGGATCGTTTTTAATAAATAGACGAATCTAGTTTATGTATAAAACGACTTATTAAACAATTAATTTTACACACAAATAACGAGACGGGACACCGTTTAAAATTCGTATATAATCGCGGAAGCAGAATATACCGCGTATTTTTAAGCGCAGCGATTCAATTTCGATTAAATACATTTTTTGTATTAAAAAATCAAAAAATCCACCGTTGAGACGGATCCCTGTGATCGTGCGACAACTTTGTTATATCCGTCGTGTTCGACACAATTCTTTTATTCCAATATACCTCGAAATTACATCACATATCGTTTGTTTATCTGAAACCACATAAAGAGATTACATAAAATAGTACGGAATTCGAATTTATTCTTTTTGTATCAAACATTATATTAGGTAAAGCGAAAAGAAATGACTGTTTTTGTTGTTTTTGAAAAGAACTTATGTTGATATTTTGAAGATTCGGAAGTGTCGACGGTGGTTTAAACAATTTAAAAATGCGGACAGAAATCTAGAAAATAAACCAAAATCTGGAAGGCCGCAAAAAATCGATGATCAAGTGCTGAAATCACTAGTGGAATCCGATCGAAAACAATCAAAGAACTATCCTGACGTCAGCTCTTGTCCCTAACACAAACTGCAAAAGACCAATTTCAAACTGTTGGAAAGAAACATAAAATGCAAGGATTTGGGTAGCTGTATGATCTATCAAAGAGTCGGCCTTGGATCAACGAGTGACCTTATTTGTTCTTCTTGCTGAACAGGTATGAAACTGATCCATTTCTTACGAGGGATAGCTACTGGAGAATAGAAATGGAACCTTTATAACTCTAATAAAAAAAAAGCAAATTTGGCTTCTCCAAGGGAAGCAATTGATTTCCAAGATCTCGCCTGGTATGATGTCTTAAAAAAATTCTTTTTATGTGTCTGATGGATATTCGGAGTGATTCTTCATTAAGAATTACTTAAACCTGGCAAAATAGAGCCATAGAATATTATACTGTCTGCAATTGGACAGATTTCAATGTAGAATTGATAAAAAAAGGTCAATGCTAGTAAATAATCAACGCATTTTATAACATGATAACGCGACTGCGACGAGCAAAGATAGATCACTCAAGATAAAATTAAAGAGCTTAACTTGGAACTATTGCCTCATCCTCCATACTCTCCTGATATTGCTTCATCAGATTACCACTTATTCAAAGTATAGAGCATTCACTTCGCAACAAAAATTTTAATACAGAAAACCAAGTCCGAAATCACTTAGTTGCCGTTTTTTAAATCAAAGGAGCCAGATTTTTTTAAAAGAGGCATCGAAAAGTTGCTTAAAATTATTTAAACATTTGTAATATTTTGGTAAATAATTTTTTTCTTTATACTAAAAAAAATGTCATTTCTTTTCGCTAACCCTAATATTAGGGGGACCGAAAAGTAATCAAAATATCTTTGATGAGCTCATTCACAGTTAGTATGTTACGAGACATGGTTCCGCAAACACGTCAGTTTTGATATTACGTTAAAGAGATGGTTGTAAATTTTATTTTAGGTTAATTTTTTTTTTTAACCAAAGGTGAAAGATGTCAAGGTCGACAATAGAAGGACTACACTTACGTCATTGTATACTATATTGTTCGAACAAGGAATAAAGGCAAACGAAGCAGTGAAAAAAATTACCGATACTTATCATACGAGGATATTCTAATGAAACTAAACAAGTGTCATCGGTGCTTTAAAACGTTTAAAAATGGAAATAGGAATCTCAAAGATCTCGCACGAAAAGGACAACCCCAAAAATTAGATGATGATATCTTGAAGGAGGTGGTGGATTCAGATCCTCGTCAAACAATTGAAGAATTATCATTGAAGATTGAAGACCGTCCATGGTCTACAGTTCAGGATCATCTTCGTCCCACAGGAAATTGTACAGACAAGGAATTTGGGGTCCTCATGAATTGAAGCATACCATCTCTGAATCTCTTTTGTCTCAGTATGAAGCCAATCAGTTTTTGTGCGGAATTGTAACCGGAGACGAGAAGTGGGTACTATACAATAATCCTGTACAAAAAAAAACAATGGGTTTCTTCTTGTCTGTCTTCAACAACTCGAGCGAATTATACAAAAGTTCAAAAAAAAACGATCCGTTTTGTTCAATGACAAAAAAATTATCCTTAAACACAATAACTCGCTACAAAAATAATACACGAAAAATAAGGGAGCGTGGATTGGAATTTTTAACTTATCCTCCCTATTCACCGGATCTTAAACCATCGGATTACCACCTTTTCCGATCGTGCATACATTAAGAGGTAAAATATTTAATGATGTCGGAGAAGTGAAAACGCACTTGGAAAAGTTTTCAATGAAAAATTGAAGGACTTTTTTAAAAAGGGAATTGAACAACTGCCTTTACGCTGGCATAACGTGTAAGAAAACGATGGAAATTATTTATTTGATTCAGTATTTAAGATTTTTTTAATAAATAAATGTTTTTCGCCCCGCAAAAAAATAATTTTGATTACTTTTCGGTCCCCCTAATATATAATATAATGCGTATCTTACCAAAATATTCACAGCCATAGTAAATCAGACAGTATAATTAATGCATCTTTGGTATAATTACTCACAATAACAATACATGCGTAATATATCGTGGGAAATACATGACGGTTGATCACCATATTTATTTATACGATTTATATCACCTGAAAAATAAATAAAAAATTAAGGGACTAGCTCTTAAATTTAAAACAGTTTCAAACGAATCGAACGACTGCGATTACCCAAGAGATGTGGCTCTTCGGACGGTAAAAACTCGACAGCGGCTTCAAACTGTCCGTTACTAGGAGACACTTCAAATATGACCCTCAACAATAGACTAGGCGCACCAGAACTGAAGCTTCTCATTGAAACGCTCGCCGATATAATACGTTTCATTTTAAGCTCGGCACACTTTCTATTATCTCCCGATTTAATATAATTTTGAGCTACAATAAAATAGAACGCTCGTTAAGAACATCTCTATATGAAAAAATAAAATAATCGTCGACTTACATTCTTGTAAATTATCGTTGATCCTCTTGAGTATGAGCTGAGTTGATATAACGGCTTTGGGCGAGTTAGCTGGTATCTGCGCTTCTCTATCGCACATGCAATATTCGGGCAAGATTCCGATTTGCATACATCTACAAAAAATGAAAAGTATTATCAGACACCAAATAAACAAAATCACTTACGACAAAAAAATATTTACGTGCGAGTATCGTTGAACTGTCGAAAGACAGATCTACCGACTGCATTTGATCGAATATTTTTAGGCTCCTCTTCTAAATCGTCCGTCGCAATGTCGACAAGCATCTCGTGGATATCGTACCAACTTAACAATCTTTCACTATGCGATCGTAAATTGACCTAAATTAAAAACGACAGTTATAACAACATTAAACAAAATGAATAAAACATACACCGTACTTGTAAATGAGGATAGGCGTCTTGAAGAGTCTTCGGAAGAATGATTCCTAAAAACGGCATGCGTTCCTCGATCCTACCGATGAACGTGCTTCTGATATCGTCGAATCTATGACCGTGATCGCCCATCACCAACACGATCGTATTATCAAACAAGCCGCTATCAAACGATTTTTTAAAAAAATTCAACAAATCCTGATCCATATTCTAAAAACGCATACGCAATTATTAACAGTTCAAATCGGTTAACTGACTGATTATTCACCTTGACGTCGTTTAAATATTCATGACTCATTTCGACAAAGAAGCTCAACGCAAAATATCTCATGTTCGCCATTTCGGTGATGAACTCCTCCGTATAATTCAACATGTATTTATAAGAGGGCTCGTTGGCTATGCAATATCTCCATTTA
Organism: Philopotamus ludificatus; assembly: GCA_022495035.1. Lineage (NCBI taxonomy): Eukaryota > Metazoa > Arthropoda > Insecta > Trichoptera > Philopotamidae > Philopotamus > Philopotamus ludificatus. The sequence goes on from JAGXCT010035175.1 coordinate 14,802, forward strand.
GATCGATCCCAAAATCTCAGCTTGTTCAGGTGTATATTCGCCAGCGAGTTTTTGAGACTGACGTAAGTAGATCTATAGTAATAATCGACGGGATCGTTGTAAAATCCGACGTCCAACAGGCTAAACGTCGCATCCAAATACTCTTCGGCATACCTGAAATAAAAATATTATACGTCGTAATAAAAATAAGTTATCTTATCATTTTTATGTGATCGAATAAATCGATTCATTGATTTAATTATCAGAATTTTATCATATATTTGTGTTTGTACAAATAATAGATCAGCAATTAAGAAACACCGATTAGCTATCAGAAAATTATCAAACATACATGGCCTCAAAATTATTGAGCAAATCTGCCGAGACAGACAAAACGATCAAGGCATCCGAATACGAAGACTGCTTCTGAATTAGAAAAGAGCAAAGGATCGTCTAACACTTCTTTTCAACGGAAATTCATCCACAGGATTGAAATTGAAACCATGGTCGATTTATCAATCAGAAACTCCTCGTGCCATGAAATATTATTCTAAAACAACGATTGTGGAGAAGCAAACGATTGAAGTCTTCGTCGTTTTCGATGCAAAGTTGTCCAAACAATCTGTCATAGAGTGCATCAAGATTTTTTGCAACTAAATGTTGTCGATGAATCACACAATGCACTGCTAATATATTTGGCACCGACTTTTTCAATAAATAAATAACGCCACATTAGCACCCTACCATAGTTGGAGCACCATCAGTAGCAACTGACATTATATTATTCAAAGGAATTTCCTTTTCTTCAAAAAACTCTCTCAATACATTGAATATACATGTACACACATTGTGTAAAAACAGGTTTTTTAAATTATATAAGGGTAAAAATATTAGCACCTCATGGCCCCTTTTTGCTTCCCAGGGCTCCCCTACTCGTCCGAGAGCCAGAATTACCCCCCTAGCTTCCTCCAGGGCCTCCCGGGGGGGGCCAGGTGACCCACTTTGGGAACCTATGTGCTAGAACATCACCCTGTCTCAAACCATGGTGTGCTTCAAATTTTTCAGACTTGCTATTCTTGCATTCGAATGCCACTTTCATATTACAGCCCTACGTCTAATAGCCGCATTCAAAGCCCATTATTTAAGAAAAACAATGGGCCAAACTCATCCAAGAAATTGATCGAGAGAAAATGCCGGGTTTGGTGGAGACAATATAATGAAAACTATCAAAAACATCAACGAAGCATGGAATGAAGTCACCCAGTTTCATGAAATCTATAAATTCAAAGAATTCTTTATGACACTGGAAGGGATTCTAAGTGGGAGAGATTCGTTCCCCTTTCATCTTTAGAATCTTTATCGAATCTTTATGTAGGCAAGTGACACCATGAATTTTCTGTTATGCCATCTATGCATCGTAGTCAAATAAATAATTATGAACACAAAAGGAAAAGGTGTTAACAGCATTGGGAAAATAAAGATAGAATCGCTGAAAGTGCTAAACACCATTTTGAAAATAAATCAATTAAATAAAGTATGTACAGTCAACCCTCCTATAGCGTTCACTTCTATAGCGTTTGCGGCGGTTTTTTGTATAGCGTTCCCTCGGCAGGAGCGTCATTGAAAATATAAAAATGGGTGAAATGTTTGATTTGCTTCAAATCGCAAAAAAATTTAAAAAAAACCTAACCCCAAATTTTGTATGGGTGCCTAACTTTCTAAAGCGTTTTTTTCTATAGCGTGGTCCCTATCTGAATGTTATAGAAGGGTTGACTGTATATTTACATTGTAACATAGCCAGAGTCTTGGAACGTCTTCCATATTATAGGCATATCGTCGTATCGTTTCATTGTAGAATTCTCTTTTATAGTCCATCTCGGCACATGTGCCATATCACCCCTAGGATATCCGATAAATCCGGCCAACAACGCCATCATATTCGGAAACGTATTATCAGCAACCTAAAAAAGAATCAGTTTCAATGACAAAACTCGCAATAAAACGCATCGAAATGACCCGAGGTCCGTACCTTATTCAAGCCGTTCATCACGGTCATATCTCTGGAGTTCAAATATTTATACGTGAGGGGCAACGCCCTGATGAAATTTCCTCTCGACATTGAATCGACGGTAAAGATCAAAACGCTCGGTCTGCGACTGGGTATGTCCGTGTTTGTTTTTATTCTATCTTTGGGCAGCGGACGTATTTGACTGTGGATCATTGTATAGATTTCCGTGTCGCCGTCATAACATTTCACGCGGATAACGGCCTCCTCGATCAACGTGGGAAAGACACTTATTACCTGAACATTTTCATAAAAAACTTTATAATCGTCGTTTTTGTTTCCGATTACCATTTCATAAGTGCACTTTAAATCTGAAATCGTTAAAATCATCTTTATCCATACAATCAAATTGATGAAAAATTAAATTATTAGGTCATTCTAATAGTCATCACTATCAAAGTTATTGAATGCTTTTCTTAATCTGATAAACATAGAGCGGAAATTAGATAAAAAAATATTCTTATTATAAAAACACTATCAAAAATACCTATTATAAAATTTTATTGATTTATCACATAGACAATTTTTATTAAAAGGATTAATGTCATTTTAACATTATTCACCGTTAAATATCATCGGCATTTGCCAACCACGAGACACTCACTCTCTGAGCGTATGGGCTTTACCAGACCTATCGAATGGTAGTCAAGGCCAAAGAAACCCGAATCTCACACGTGTTGTGTCCATACCGCGGGGACCCAAGCCATCTTGGTATGCAGTTTTTTATAAAGAGTTTCCCTCTCTTGGCCATAGCTTGCATTGGATGAGTATATTCTACCACTGTTGGTATCGGATTTTACCCTCCCAACTGTGTCCAGGCAAGTAGGAGAAGGTTTTCCTGACAAGTGATTATTAACCTTGTTGCACAATAGCATTTCTTGCATCATAAGAAAGAACTCCACAATGAAGGGTCTCCTTGAAAGAAGGAAGAGGAGCAAAAGTATCGAAACTAAACCATTTATCGATCAACAGATTAGGGTTTTCCTTCCCAAGGCATACTGGTTCTGTGGTGAGAGATCCGTAAGAGACCAGGTATACATTTGAATTCTGTGTTCATGAATTAATTCAGTTAATTTAATCATTTTTAGTAAACTCCATGTATTCTGTGTCCCTAATCTATATCCTAACTATAATCCCACAAATTAATATGGGATTATGTTGTCAACCATAAATAACAAATTTGTTTTGGGCTTTATTAAATCACATAAAGATTTTATCAATATGTAAATAATATTGTGTTAGTGATTGGAACCTATCAGAAGGGAAGGGACAGGAGAAGCTGCTACCCTTGGCCTCACAAAATTAAATAACGGGCAAGGTAAAACAAACGAAATTTAAAATTAACCATAAGACAAAAATTAGGATAAGTAGAAGAATTTCAATGATATATCTGGTAGTTTTCACCACTAAGTTGTTTGAAGGGTGCCTAAATATGATTTTCCCCGGGTCTCGCGTTTTCTCTGGAAGGCCCTAATGTCATATATTAAATAAGTAAAAAAAAAAGGGTTTTCTATACAATAAAAATATATGATACCTTCAAACTTATTCTGCTGGACTTCAGTCTCGTTTAAGAACAAATATCCCTCCCAATCCATATACGTGAGATATGGTTGTAGATACCCACAGTATATGGTGGTGGGAGGTTTATTGATGTATTTCGATATTTCAGGATCGTACAAATCATACTCCGGTAATTTGCATTCCGACACGTTCATGCTCTCCACGAACTTGAGGCTGTCTCGAAAAAACTTGAGCGTTTCCCCATTGTCCTGAGTAGTAGAGTGCGAGAAGAAGAAGTAAACACTTATCAGCACTATGGATATTACAAAGAGCTTCGTTCTGGTGAACTTTCCCGGCTTTTTCATTTTCTTTCTCAGGTTTCTATAATTTATGTTGAATAAATTCTTTTGCATATTTATTCGAACGCCTCTCGTTTTTCATTATTCCACATGTAACTGTAAATATATAATATTAGTCAGACATTTATATATAATGAGCGCATATATAGATAGACATCTTCCAGAGTACATTCCGAGATTTACATCCATTTCGACTTACGGCCATTTTCCGTAATGGTAATCGTAGGTCGTAAACTTACTTGTAATTTTTTGACAACGTGCAATAAAAAAGATGTAATCATATTCAAATATCACACTTCATTCGATGTTATCATAATTTCTTAGAAAAATATTTTAAAGTTTATTGGCTAATTGAAAACCTTCTAGAATTTAACTCAACAACTTTTTCATGGACATATTCTATGAAACAATCTCTAGTAATTATTATTTATAAATCAATTCATCAGATGAAAATTCTGCATTATCTTCAAAGTCTTCTCTGCCAAATGTGAGTGCCAAATTGATGGTATCAAAATGTAATGATCCTATTTATGGTTACAACACTTATGGATTTTACGTGTTGTGGCCCAAATAATCTCAAATATGCTGGGCATTTTTTAAAAAAAAAACGTGCCTTAATTCTCAATGTGAATAAAAGGTGCCGAGATCCAATTCTTGTTAATCTTTTTATCAAATATCATTTAAATGATATTTAAAGCAGCCTTTCTTATGCCATGACCGACAAAACATTAATTATTAAAAAAATATTTATATTATTTTAGATGATAAAATGTGCCGAAACACAGTTCCGTCGCGTAACATTATCAACAAAAAAAATGCTGATAATATATCTGATGATTTTTAATATAAATTAGAGTTTTAATTATTTTATAAACCTCAAAAAATTATGAAAAATGTAATTTGATGTTAAATTATATTGAAAAAAATTGAGTAAGTTTTAATGATATAGAAATACGTATACTTGTAATTATATATACATTATGTTACATCCGTTTATCTAATAATCAATATCTATATCAATAGAGCGCTATTACAGCAAATGACCCATTCATGTATTCAAAGTCTACAGCTTAGATAAAATGTAGACAATTGTTATGTCGATTAAAATCCAGATCATAGAATATTTGGTGTAGAATTGAATCAGTCGTTTCTAAAATTATCACTTATTGCGATTCACCACCCACTGTAAGCAAACACGCGAAAATATATCAATATGTGAAATTTCTATTTATATTTCACACAACTTGGCTATAATTAAATTTCGCATTTACATACACAAGCTTATCTAAATAATATTTTATGAAATAAATACATAACCGAATATATAATCAGAATGACAGTTCTATAAAGAAATCATATAATATTGTATCATCTGTACACGTGTAAACATCACAGTTGATACTTTTTTAATCAAACTCAAATATTATAATAAAAAAAAATTATATAAGATTTTAGATAATATTTATAAATAAACATATGTAACATTTCCAAATTATTCAACAAAATTGTATTCGGGGAGGGGGGGAGAGATGTGAGGGTTAGATTTTATAACAAAATCGATTTTATCGATGTATCTGAAGAAGACATATTTCGTGCTGTTAGGGCCGTTGTCAGTTAACGTATTCATTAATAAAAACAATGGGCGGGAACGCTCGAATGTTTAAATTATACGTGAGCGATTTTTTAAGATTCTATTGCAACGAAGATTTGATAACATATTGTTTTATTCAATGCAAAATTTAAATAATAATTCAACATAGCAAAAATACACTAAAACCTTTTAGAACTGGATTTGACAGTTTGCGCAGAACATAAATTTCGAGGTTATGTGTCCTTGGCAATTTTAACGTATTTGCATACCGCATTTAATTTTGTATTGCGCGATAAAAACAAAATGTATGCGTCGTCGATTATTACCCAGTCATATGTCGACGATATTATTTGACACTGTGTGTTGTTAGTGGTCATCACAGAACATCCGATTATTGATTTTCCCGGCCGACGACAGTCGCGAAAAACACAACCGACGCCACACGACTCACATGAGTGACTAATGCTGATCCGTTCACATACTATGTAGATTTTTTTGGGCGAATTGCATTAATTCGCCAATTGATGTCCGCCACGAAACGGATCGTTCTATTTTCGCCGCGATATGACAGCGATTTTTTGAACTGATTTGTTTTTTAGATCGGGACTTGGCCATAACAAACTTTCGAGTGGCTTAACGCAGGACGTTTAATTATCTCCGAAAAGGGGAAGTGGTTCATGCAATATGGTTATTTTTATTCTAATATATATATATTTAATTATTTAAAATGACATTAAATGCAAAAGCATTGATTAAACCTACCGCATAGAAAATGACATGTAATAAATAATGAATGTGGACACAATAAGTGTTCGTCAATAAAAGTACTGTTTTAGATTGTACAAATAACCATTAAGCAATTAAAAAATATTGTTACACGCATCATAAATTGACGCGTTGGAAAATATAAAAATCATCATTTAGAGATATCAAAGCGATAATATTTAACGACAATCCAAATGTCTGATGATTTATTATATTGCACAATTAGTGGTTATTTTTATTTTTTATAAATTACAATCGATAATTTGTAAACATTGGACTGCGATGGTATCTTATGTTTTATGACGTCACGAAAAGTTATCAACCGGCGTGCAGATTAAATAAAAATTGCATTGCAATACTGTCCACGATTATAACGATCTAATTAAATACATGATCTACCATTCTCTCCTGTGGGATATAAAAATGAAAACAATTGTAATTAATTATATTTCTTATCAGATTATTTTAACTCCTTAAAATTTATGGTACACTAGTTCACACTGATTTTTTAGATTTGTTAATTTTGTTGACGCATTCGATTGGGAATGGTTTAAATGGGCTGTTATCGTGTTTGTTATAACATTAAAAAAATATCGCCCACACGGCAAACCAAGTTATCTTCTATTTAACTTTTTTCAACACAGGATGGAGCTGTGTAATTGATTTTAATTATCATGGCACCATGGTAACCCAATCGAGTGTAATTATATTACACTTTTTTCTAAATCATCATCATTTTCATCTTCGAAAACATCTATGAATATTTAATTTAAAAAGTGTTTTTACTTCGACAATATTTTTATTTTTTATACCGTAAAGCATGTTAAACGATCTAAAAATTTAGTAGCCAATTAACCAATATGGAACTATGTCAGATCATCCTTACCACCTACACCGTAAATACCAGCTTGAGGTCGGCTCAACACTTTTGGGCCAGTCAAAATTAACTGCCAAAAAATCGGAGTTATGGGTTAGCCTGATTTTGACACCAGTAAAGAAAAAATAGATAGACTCATAAAGTATCTTATGGCATAGGAGCTATTGAAGAGGTCATTTTATTCTTCGTTCCCTTGTCTGCAAAAGTTTATCTGCCAGTCCCCGAATATCCTGTTGCTCACTGAGTACAGGCTGATCCCTTGAAAAAGGTCAAGGAAAGCCATGTTCGTCAAACGCGGATACTTTGTATGTTTTTGGTTAAAAATTCTTTCTCATTTTTCGACAGCCAACAATAAAGTAAGCAATTTGGATGCGATCAAACCTTGTATATGCCTCTAACTGCGGAGTCTTCACTCTCAGATCTTGTCATGAATCAGTGTCACCTTTAAACTTCTATGTATGTACCTTTGAAACTCGTTATTAGCCCATTAACCGATACGGCCACACCGGTGTGACGTCTGTAAATTCACCGCACACGCTAACAAGTCTTAGTTTTGATTCCGTGGGATCTGAAACGATTATCCCGGCTCTCTAGTTTTACTTTGAGATCACACTGTCATGGTGAAAACGATATCTTCAGCGAATAACATATACTGAGGCATATCTCTCTTAAGATAAGTGTTTAGCAACAAAATCAATAAGATATAAGATCTCCCCACTTCATGGACTATTGTCATGAACCTATTGTGCATACAGGGCTACACATCGACGCTGGAAAACAATCTTCACAGAGGAGTTCAAAAGCCATTTATAATGTTAATAATTATTTTATTAAAAAAAAGTAGTTTAATTGTTTTTACAACACTTATCGTACATTTAATGAATGTGGTATTCTCTTTACCGTATCGTATTTTTACGAGATACAGCAAGATTGCTTTCCAACGACGATATGTTTATGTGGTGATACTTATTTTATTAAATCTGTAAAGGTTAAATAATAAGAAGGAATGCTTGACCCGGACCATTTCTTTGCTCTCGCCATCAATTAAAATGTAAACACAGATTCACGGTAAAACCATTTGACACATTTATTGAACTTTAATATTTACAGACAGATGGTATTGGTTATGAAAGTAACCCGCGTGACTCGTGCAACCCCCGATACTCTCTACTTAGTAATCTCTGGCAGAGACGGCACTCATGGCGGTCTGGTGCCAGGAGTATCAGCAGAGGAGTACTCTTTCGATGATCCCGACGCCCTTGTTTAAGCGCGTCAGTCCGCGGCGCAGAACGCCAGCAAACGTAAAGGCCAGCCTGTATATACTCTCTAACTCTATCCAGAGTCCATGGTGGCGTCCGCGTGTAACGCGACAAGATGGCGGCTACATCAAAATGCAGTAACGTCTTAACCCTTTCAGACCTGATTTTTTATTTTTGGATAAAATACACCACGATGTTCAAAAGGTCCCAGTGATAATAAAACGAAAAGTAACCTTCAAACCCAACGTTCAAATTATTGTACATTGCAATGTACTCTGGGTCTGTAAGAGTTAACGTTTCGATCGCCGGGGGCAAAGCGCGAGGGGTTGGCCACACATTGGACACGTTTGCAGTGGCGCTAATAATCGAATTTCTTGGACGGAATGATGCCACTTGATGGCGCTGAGGGGGCTATACTTTTTGTAGCCGGCATGAAGCTGTATCAGACTAGTCCGACACTATTCCGTCCCTAGCCATCCACCCACATCGCATTTATCAGCTTGAGACAGGTCCAATCGGTGAAACAAAAGCAGTTTTTTCTTCTTAAAACGTGTGATTTTAAAAATTAAACTAAACTTGTCCAAGAAAAGGGTGAAGGGAGAGGGAAAATAGCCTTTCACGACTCTCCGAAAGTCTATGCAAAGCAAGCAAATGCCCTGTAGCAATTTAATTACTGACCAGGTCCACGTATCCGATTAGGCTCTCCACCGGAAATGCCGCACGACTTCCAAGTGTGGACATAACCACAAAACGTGACTGTAGTCCCGAGCGAATATGCTACTAGGCTAAACTCTTTAAACTTAACCTTGAAATTACCAGTCAGAAATTGACTGACCTTGAACCTTGAAGTGGCCAGTCAGAAATTGACTGACCCAAAAGTCTGAGAAGAACCAACTACGATTTAGCCAGGCTCTAATATCAGGAGAGAAGAGATAGGTAGTCCGCCCTTTGGGGATGAATTCCACCTCTCCTGGCACTGATCAACAGCCGCCAACGACAACGGGACTGGTTTTTTTTTAAAGGAAGATAGGGCGCTATATGTCATTCATTACTATGGGACATATTGAAATTAAATGGCATTAAACAACCGTCACAAATTATTGGAAAACCACAATTCTTCTCGCGACGCTTAGAATACCCTAAGAAAATCTAGAAGATTTTTTATGATATTTTTACATGAGGGAATTGAGTTTTACGCGAGTTTTTGTCTCATGTTGCATGGGTACAGCGTTACCTAGGTTATGTAACTCTCGAAAAAAAGATGATCGATATACTTGGCTAAACACCTCTTCAAGCTATCGATTGGCATAGTATTTAACCCCCTTGTACTGTGCGATATGCCCTTGTGGACGCCATCTTACTACGATCGTGCTCGTTCACGTGTGCTTTTTCTTCCGCCCATCATGAGGATAAATCCTCTCGGATATTCTTCGATAATCAGAGCTATTCTTCTGCTCAATCACGTGAATATCTGCAGTGTTAAATATCGCCATATAATTGATACTATTGATTGATTAATGACTCTTATTATTTTTAATGCTTCGTTTACATTAACTTCTTGGTCGAACAAATATAGCACACAAAGAAGCAGATGTATCTCTTTTATTTTTGGACAGATATTTCTTCACCTGGTAGTATTTTTTACACGGGAAACTATACAATTAGATCCCTCGCGTCGATGTAATACAAGATTATATTTATTTAACGGTCTCAGCGATATTTATATAGATTAAATTTTATTTACATTCGTGATTCAATATAATATTTCAGTTAACAATTTCTAAACCGATAACGACGAGTGACATGTAAACCATATTCAAGGGTATTTACTTAGTCGTGCTTATTACCTGCAAATGTTATCTTAAATAAATATTTAACTTATAAATGGAAAAAAATATACCTAAACAACATATTAAACGAAATGCTATTGATGTTGACTATATATATATATTTGTGTAAAAGTTGTTTTTAAATAAATTTAAATATATTACACGTTGTATATCTCTGCATAACAATGTCGCATATGATTAAACAAAACTAATCTCAATATTCTATGCTTTTCATAATCATTAGTCAGTTGAATGCGAAGAATACTCATCTACTCTAACACGTATACTCATTTTTGTGCTCGATTCTAAACATTTTCATAATAAAACTTGAAGAATAAAGCGTTAAATTGATCAAAATGAAGAGAGCACTTTGTTATTTATTAATTTTGTATATACCTTACACTATTCAGATAGTTTTAAGTCCAAATCTCGATGACAGTGAGTGTAACAATTCTCCATGCCTTTCAAAAATGCAATAAATTTTGTATAACATATCTATTTTTTCAGTGGATAACTCAATAAGTCCAGAAGATATTCAATTTTTATCTGATAATAATATCGTAATTCCTTATGGACAAACGTTGCCTTCAAACTCTGAAGACAGCACCAACGCATCCATAGGATATTTTCAACAACTCAAGAATAAAATATACGGTTTTTTCAATGTTAGCATTAGTGAATTTGCTATCAAGATTATTTAAATAAGTTTTATGCGATCATCTTCTAATTTTCAGACGACAAAAGTGAAGAACCACACGGAGGAAGTGACCGAAGCCGTGGACTGCTTCGGACTCGGCAGCATAACTCGAACATTTAGCTGGATTCTTAACTTAAAACCGGCAGATGCCAATAAAATTAAAATAGTATACCATTTCTACAGCAGAGAGCAAAGAGATGGTGCGTTCGTACTTGCTGGAGATCAATTCGGATTGGATTGGGTCAAATACAACCCAAGAAATCCCACCATTATCATTGTGCACGGTTTCATGAGTTACAGCAAAGCCAAATGGGTGTTGAATATGACCAAAGCATACTTGGAATGGGTAATATCATCTATCTCTACATAGATATTCAATTAATTGAATCGATATTTTCTTATAGGGTGATGTAAACGTGATCACTGTGGATTGGAGCCGAGGTGGGAATACCTGGAAGTATTGGAGAGCCGTTGCAAACACCAGAACTGTTGGTGCAGACCTTGCTCTGTACGCATATCTTCTAAATATATCATTCATTACTTAAATACAATATCATATATGATTTCAGGCTCTTACAACAAACGATCAACGCAACTGGAGCTAGAACTAAAGATTTTCACTTCATAGGACATAGCCTAGGAGCACACATATGCTCATATGCAGCAGCTAAATTGGGCAATGTCAAAAGAATCACAGGTCAATACTAGAAAACAATGATTGATAAGTATTCGCAATACATATATGATTAAATTCTAGGACTAGACCCTGCCCAACCGTGTTTCATCACCACAGATCTCGACGTATTACTGGATAAGTCAGATGCTGAGTTCGTAGATGTGATACATACAAACGGAAGATTATTATCTAAATTGGGACTTGGACTTCCAAACACTTGCGGTATGTGTTGTAAATACTTTTGTGCTCAGGATGAAGCTATGTCAGACCAGTCCGACACAGTTCCATCCCTTGTCATCCATCCACACAGCATTTACCGGCTTGGGGCCTGTTCGATGGGTGCAACAAAACGCGTTATATTAAAAATAAAACTAGCATCTCTTAAGATAAGCGAGAAGGGAGAGGGAAAGTAGCCTTGTACAACTCTCCGAAAGTCGATGCAAAGCAAGCAAATGCCCTGTAGCAAATCACAATCTTAACCAGGCCCATGTGTTCGATGGGGCCCTCCACGCGTAAACCCATAGGGGAAATACCACATCTGACAGCATAGAGTAGATCGTGAAGCGCAGCGTCCAGATAAAGATAGAACCACAGAACGTGACTGTAATCCTGACAGACACACCAGCAAAGTTTAGCCTTGAAATTACCGTGGCTAGAAATTACCCAGAAGTCTGGGAAGAACTATCTGTCGTAAATAATAATGTATTATTTCAATCTATTAGGACATCAAGATTTTTATCCGAACGGAGGAAGGAAGCAGCCTGGTTGCCACACCGGTAATTCATCCATAATTTCAAGAATACTTCCAATAACATTCGGCAGTAAGTGAAATAGATCGAATATTCTCGAAAGATTCGTATCAAATGCATATAATTTATTTTGCAGGATTACAGCAAGCTATATGCAACCATGGACGAGCCTATCTTCTCTACACTGAGAGCCTCAAAAAACACGATTGCAAATTGCTCGGACGTCGATGGAATCATCAATATTCCGGGTATTACAATTATAATATATATATATATTTATATATATATATATATATATATATATATATATTGTGATAATATTTTATTTAATCAAAATTTTAACACCAGAATAAATGCGAGTATCCATGCTCCGTGCAATAACAGAAACTGTTCTGAGCTTGGGATCGAAGCTATTAATTCTCAAGCTCGAGGATCTTTATATGTAATGACGGCGTCCAACGTTCCATATTGTGGTAATAATTTGAATGATGAATTGAAAAAAAATGTGTTTATTAATCATGTATTTTGATTTCAGCAATGTCTTTAGAAGCTGAAGTACGAAATTTTCTACTTAATGATCTTCACAATCAAGAAAAAAAATCAAAAACCACGCGCCAGGCGACAACAAAAAAACCGAGAATGTCTTTTTTCAGAAGAGCATTGTCAGCATTTGGATAATCCAATATTTTATAATGAATTGAAATTATAATGCTTTGATATTGTATAGAATCAGAAATAAATGATTTCCTCTATTTGCATTGATAAATTAAATTATACAAATTGTATGTATTAAATGTATTCATGTATTAAAATAAATGTATATGATGATAATTTCATTATATTTCGTGGATTATTATTCAACGTCCCTAATTATTAAATCGCATTTGAGTACGAATCGTATATGGCCGAAAAAAATCATGTTACGTCGAATAAAATGTATTTTGTTGACAGTTGACATTGATTTGAAAGATATATTCATTCGAGATAGTTTAGGTACGTGTTTACGATTATAAACATAATTTCAATCGTTTTCTCGATGCTACATTTATGTTCTCATGTCTATTTTATTAAATAATCTGACATTCAAAACATAACCTCAAACTCCACATGTCAATGTATCAATTTTTAGAAATACATGATAAATAAATCGCAACAATGAACGCGACAAGTTTACCCTACTATGCTCAGTTCAGAGCCGTCGTCGAAAGATGTTTTAATAGCTGGACGGCTTTACAATTAGCGGTGGAACACGGAATGGGCGGAAACAACGGCAGAAAGGTAAATATTTCATTAAATTATTATATTATTAACAGGTCGATACATTCGAATTAATTTGTATTTCAGATGGCCATTGAAATGATAGATTACGTCACAGAATACTGCTGCGGTAATGTCACAATAGACGTCGCCGATTTAATAACGGCATTAGACGAATTAATGGACGAAGAATTCGAAACACTATGTCAAGACAATTCAACGCACGGTTATTATTTATTTATATATATATATATTTAATCTACGCATAATTATAATATATATTTTTTTTAAATAGAACTTGCACATCTGCTCGTTAGATACATCACACTGTGTCGATCGAATATGCAGGATCAAATGATGTTAGAAGTATCTCAATTACCGCCTTGCAAACTCTGGTTGTGTAAACCGCAGATACAGAATATGATGCCGGTAATTATTTTTTAATATTTGAATATTTTTTATAATCGTTTCATTCGAATAAAATCATCTATTTGTAGATTCAACCCAACGAGATCATACACGACGACGACGACGACGAAGATGACGACGAAGACGATGCTAAACCGGAGGCGATGGAGGAAGACGTCGATCCCGGATGGACTGTCGTACGAACCAAACGAAAGAATTGATTTTACCGTTGTACATTTATTTATCATATTTTTAATTCTTGAATAAATATTTTAATTTTTATTTAAAACACGTTGGTGCGTTTCATTGCGACGTTCAATTATCAGCTCGGTCGTATTAATGACATGTACGTGTGAATCACATTCGTTAGAAATCAGATGCTAATTATTTACGAGTAGAATTTACGGCTCAATTGTAAAAATAAGTATCATGTTTTGACTAATGCACCTCTATTGATTAATCTTGAGTACACAATTCCTGGATGTTATCATCCAATCCAATCAATAGACTATTCTTTTCAAGTCCAAAACCTCTACAGTTGTTCTAAAATGATTCATCTATATCCTTCCATATCACTCTAACCGTTACGAATACTGTTGAGGGTCGTCTACGTAATGATTTAAAAGTCTTATTATCAGACAGCCCCGTCCCTCCTTCCGCTTGTTTTTGATATCCAGCTGAGTGCCATGGAAGGTGAATCTTTAGCAACCCTAAAGCGAAGAGGCGGGAGGGGTGGGATTCCTATCACTTCCTTTCAATCATGTTCTGGGGTTCCTGTCCTCACAAGGACGTTAAGCTATTCCGTGCTGTCCAATGTGGTGTTTCGCCTTTGATAGAGGATCTGATTGAACACTTGGAACTATAGAATATTCGTTTTTGATTGACTTTAGGAGAGTTGAGCATAGCTACTCTCCCTCTTCTTTCCTCATTCTCTTAGAAAGTAAGTTCATTTTTAAAATCACATGTTTCAAGAAAAAAAACTCCTTTTGTTGCACCGATTGAAGCTGGTACAGTTTCTTCACGTCAAATAGACCTTTTTTCAAATCAAATGCACCTTTTTTCAAATCAAATGCATCCTTTTACAAATCAAATGCACCCTTTTTCAAATCAAATACAACTTTTTACAAATCAAATGCACCCTTTTAACCCTTTATAGGGCAAATACAGTGGAACCCGTTTTTTTACGTTTTTAAAGGAACTGACAAAAATAACGTAATTAGTGGGAAAACGTAAAGTCGGGGTACTCCATTAATACAGTGGAACGCGTTTTTTTTATATTTTTGAAGAAACTGAAAAAAAACGTACTTAGTGGGAAAACGTATTTTATGGGCGCTCACAGAAATATAGACATTAAAGCGACTGGTTAATATATTAACCAATTTCAGCCTTTGCCCTATAAAGGGTTAAAAATGTACATTTGATTAGGATGCATTTGATTTGAAAAAAGGTGTATTTGACGTGAAAAAACTGTATATGCGGTGGGCGGAATGCAAGAGATGGAGTTGTGTTAGACCAGTCTGCCACGGCTTCGTTCTTGTATCCACGACGAAGAAGTCCTGTTGATCTCATAGGCTGTGAACTTTACTTGATCAGCAAACTCTAGCTAAGTTGATATGGACCTCTCGCCTCTGTCTACGGAATCTACAGCGACTAATCACTCTTTCCATATTTACTAGCTTTTTAATTTCAGCGTTGGTTTTAAATGTGTAGGTCGACATGGTATTTAGGTGCTAAGTTATAAGGTTGTGTCATTTTTTTCTGATTTTGATGTTCGATTTGTTTTTTATTGGAGAGAGGTGGAAGGAGGGAGTGAGACTACTGCCTGTTCTTGGTCGTTGCGGTTTGTTGATTGATTTGTTAATTTTAGCAATGCTGTGACGGACAGACGGGATTAAGGGTTGGACATTAGGGATTGTCCTCCATGATTTCGTAAGTTAACGATGTTGGTGAGGATGTAGTGGCATAATTTGGTTAACAAGCTTTGGGAGTGAACCATGGATTGGAATTTTGAAGAACATACTTGATGAAAACGGGTTGATTCGGAATTTGTTGCTTAGGCCTAAGCGGGAAGGTTGGACATTGACGGAAATTAGCTGTGTGAGGGCCAGTGCAGGCGGAAGGAATGTCTCGCAGCTTGGAGAGGAATTCTATAGGTCTTATCTACTTGTCTTAAGGTAAAGACCCTTTATTTTAGCGAACAGAGAGAGGATACTCTTAATTATATCAATTCCCGAGGTATTAGCCTCAAATATCTCTTGCAGAGAGTAATTGAAGTTATTTGTTCACTCCATGTTTCTGAGCACAGTTATTTGATGCTTACATGCCGGAAAAGGATTGCAAGGGAGGTTCCTCGCGTCTATTACCAACTCTGCAGCTTCGAAACTTGAAGCCCAACACAAAGGGAGCAGTCTAGCCGCATTCGTAAATAAAATCCTGAAGACGATAGAATTTACAGAATGGAATTAAACGGTGGTAAAGTGTTGTTCTGCTATTCCGACGGCTACACAGAGGACACGAGGAATGGACGAACGAGACGACGAGTCGGGACGAGTTGGAAAAGGCATGGTGTGAAGGTTGCCGAATCTCATCCAATAAAACGATCTTGTTTTATTAATATTTTTTAATAAATCCATGAGGGATCAAGTTGGCAGTTACAAATAACATTTCAAATATATACAAGAAATCAAAATTTTGTACTAAAAATTTGATTAGTACACAAAAAATTCGTAACCTATTTATTTTTTATACCATTTTGAACATTTTTCCACTTTTACACAAAAAAATGTACACGATTAAATTAATTATACGTACAAAAAAGAAATGCCATGCAAATTTAGACACAAATAATACCAATGTCGAATCTATCGTTTACTTTCATCAGCATCGTAATAATAAATCATTTGTTTTTAAATAAACGGATTTATCAACACGATATATATTTTTCCATAGGAAATAATGCCGTAATTTATTTTTATTTATATATATATATATATTGATAATTGCGCATAAAATTTGATCAATATTAATTTGCTAATTTTATTAATCTAAAATGTTGATATTCCGAACAATATATATTACGATGCCGTTGCTCTGAATAAAATAATTATAATATACGTGACGGAAAATAGATTTTTTCGCTCAACGGTCTCTGTCTCTAAAACAAACGAGATTTTATTCAATATTTTGATCTGAAACACCTCAAAGCTATGTTATAGTATAAAATTATGTACTTGCGCACAACAGCATCTAACATTTTTAGTATTTAAATTATATTGTGTAATTAATAGAGAATTTCAATGAAAAATTGAGATGATTACGCACACAGGAAGTGTGAATCCGTAATATGCAGATACGAATTATCGCTCGTCTCGTTTAAACGGAACGTTTGAATTAATTGATTCATAAATCACGCATCGAAATAAAAATTATCAGATATTTATATACGTTATATTTATATATATATAAAACACGTAATTTATTATTACTTAATCTAATAAGTTAATTCAAATTTAATTAAAAATATTTTTCTATATACTATGACAATTAAATTAATCATGAAATGTACGTCTATCGGCAGTTATATTGAAATCAATTTCGGTAGGCAAGGCAATTTTCACAAATTACATTTCAGGAATCATCTCGGTGCAAAAATACTAAAATTCTCTACCAATATAATTTTTTTTTATTACTATCCTAATGACTTAACGTTACATTAAATATAGAAAATAAATTAACGTTGCAATCCAATTTTGATCTGATCTAAACGGAATATCAATTTTTATTTATAAAAAAAAATTACGGAATTTAAAATGGAGTTGACGGGATCGAATATATTAAAAAAAAAAAATTGGGCATATAAAAATATTCTTAATATGTATTCAATTATTGTATACAAGAAAAACTTGCAAGTACAAATCCTTATCGCATAATAAAAAATAATCTGCAATTTTACTCAATAAATTCTAAACAACGGTAAATTTTCCATGTTCTTCACAATTTGCAAAGCATCGTATAGACCGAGATTCACAAAAAAAAAAAAAATTACACGTAAACGGTACAATAAAATTAAATGTTTAAGTAAAATTAACCACTTAAACGCCAACATGTCACTGGGGAGTCGCATTTATACCGAATCGCGTTACGCTCGCGTCCAAGTGGTTCAATTAAATTGATAAAAAACCCAACTACGAGCTAGTGGTACGAATCAAGCGTTCATTTTTAAATCTATTACGTATTAATTTTCCCATTTTCCATTTTAATTCAAGACGACTAGATCAATATATATATAAAATTAATAAACCATTCTCGGATATATATATATATTCGTTAAAATACATTTTACGCAAAATTAAACCAGCCCGACGTAACACATAATTTGAAAAACATAAAATATCACATGGAAAAATTGAATACACAATCACTACGCTCGGTGTTTGCCGTAGTGCGGTTCCACTAAAATTATTAGTAACTTTATCATGGCAAAAGTTTTCATCAGACGATACTAATTAATACATACGGTAGAAGCTCTCGCAATCGATTATGAATAAAATCGAAAAACGCAGTATCGTAGAATATTTGCGGGTAAAAAAAAAAAAAAAAAACACAATATCACAATACTAAAAATAATGCTGAGGGATAATACGCGAAACATAAATAATGAATACTATAAAATAACTACTGGTCCCTTATCGCATCGATCAAAGAGCTTCTACGAATTTGTGTGCCTTACATATTTAAATAAAACCAAGGAATATAAACATTAATATGCACTTACGTCCGAAAAAGCAACGTTATATACAAAAACACGTGTTGACATCAAAAATCAGAAAGACCCAGTCTATAAACAATAGCCAGATGATGAAACTCATAGAGTGGATGATTTTTTATCTGCAGAATGAATCACAATAATTATAAATACATTAAATAAAATCATTATATATATATAAGAGATTACGATCAACGTTTTTTTTTAACATAATGCCTGTCTCCAGATCTAAAATTGAGATAATAATATATAAAAATTCAATCAACGATCGCGTTTTCGGGATACTTAAACAATAATCTTGCGATTTAAAAAAAAAAATGCTAAAATTGCAATCGTACACATCGAGAAAAAAATTAAAATCAGAAAACACGTTGTTGATTTACATTTTTACAGAAAAAACGACGAACCGTTACACTGTCAACCTCCGTAAAAATATGAGAAAATATCGACGCAGCACGCAATATAGAGCTGTTAAAATTGGAGGACCAGGAATTTTGCTATTATTTTCAGATGGTACACGATGGAAAAAATCTGAGATATTTTTAATTTTAATTAACCTTCATCGACGCACCCATAATGGCCTCGGACTTATTAATACGAGGAATAATAATTTCAATAAACATGTAATATTAATATTCGAGCAAAATAAAAATCAAGGAGGAAAAAAATACCCCGTCGGAACAATGACATGACATTCTAAAAGTCAACAGATGTCAATCGTAGTTTTGAATGTTCAAATAGGGTAAAATACGCTCGAACGACGTTCTTATAAACGGATTTTGATGAAGATAAACCAAAATCACGGATTGATTCCGTTCCTCTTCAAATCATCGATGAATTGAGCCAGAAACTCGGATCTTTCCAGTGTATAATGCAATTTTATTTATTTAGTTTTGAACTCCAAAACTAGGATTAACGTTACTGCGTTAGTAACGTCGGAAGTCTATTGTAACAAGAGGATACACTCCCTCATACGGCAAGAATGACGAGCGAAAAAATCGGTTATACTACACCCTTCGTATTTACTAGACCTCACTCGTCTGACTATAATATCTTTCGATCAGGGGCGCGCCAACAGGATCATGGCTTAATTATTCCATATATTTTATTTATTTCAAACTTCTCTCTTTAAAAAAATTAAACTCTCTCATCTGAAAATATGTATAAGCACGAAAAATTATTAATGGCTGATTATTTTTAATTTAACCGTGGATGGACGAACTAGAGTTATTAAACGCGAGAATAGCTCAGGAGAAGCAATTGATCACAACATGAATAACCATATCGCCATATTGTGTAGCGCACATATGGCCATATTGTGTAGCGCACATATGGCCATATTGTGTAGCGCACAATCTGGCCATATGGATGGCGCGCACCTGCTTTCGTTCTATGGGACACTCCTCAAGAAACTTTCGTAATGTGAACGACGTTTAAAGTCAGCTTATCCAATATTTTAGTTTAAAACCAAAGTTTCTACAAAAAGAGCATCGAAAATTTACAGTGTTTAGAGTAATAGTTTTTTTTTGCAATAAGTCGAATGTTGTGCTACAAAATAAAAGTTTAATTCCTGGTCCTCGTAATATTATTGCAAAAATGCAATTTATGAACGATAAAGTAAAAATCGGCCGTTATCAAAATATCTGACTAGGTTACACTGTTTCGACCGTCGATTATATAAAATTTGAAGATTTAAAAAAGTGGTCAACTTTCAAAATGCACCGTCACAGTCCTCGCGTGTATCGATTGAATACTGTTACCGTAATACATAAAAATAAAAACATCGTATAAACCTAAAATCCACTGACAAAAATAATGTTCGGCTGTACAAAATCACTAAAGAATATTTAATACCTAACAATGTTATATATTTATAAGATCAATAAAACTTCAATCCATTTCGTTATTTATGTCCATGTAACTCGGATAATCTCGGTAGTAGTGATCGATCGGCTCGCTCTTTATTTCCAGAGTGCCGTCGTGCTCCTCCTCGTTGTTGTCCTCCTGCTCGACGCCAGAGTACAGCGACACCGTCGACGATATCACCGGCGAGAAGCTGCCGAACGTCAGGTGCTCGATGGTGAGCGGCGGATTCACGGGCTGCGGCGCGTTGCGTTTGGAGGTAGACACGATTGAAATGTCGCGCGGCAACGTAATGTTGTGAGGTAATATCGTTTGCACGCTTTCGGAATGCTGCTCGCCGCTGTTGTTGTACGAGTCGTCGTACGCCTCCTCCTCGACGTCGTTTTCGTCGTAGAAGTTCGACGCGTTGTCGTTGACTTGCGGAATGGGGTCTTCGGCTTTCTCGATCTCGTAATCGGTGAAATCCGGATTGATGAGGGCCTCGATGTCGCCGTCAAACTCCACGACCATGGACCTGTCCTCGTTGGCGTCGTAGCATATGTGATTTTTGTAATATTTCTCCGAGAGAATGTATTTGAAACACTCTTTGCATCTGAACGCCAGATGGTACTTGTAATGGCGATGGATGTTGTTGAACGATTTTTTGCATATCAAACAGGACTCGGGCGGGAACTTGGGATGGTATTCCAGCGTTTCCCGCTGCTTGTGTATGAGTCGCGTGTGATCGAAGTAGTGATGCAATCGCGTGAACGTTTCGCCGCAATGTCGACACTGCAGCGGATTCTTCTTGTAGTGTTGCAGCCTGTGCGACACGGCGTGCACATTGAACGCGCTCTTCATTGAAAAACGCTTATTGCACAGACGGCATCCGAAGAATAATATATTGGCGTGGTTGTAATTGTGCTTGCCCTTGTTGTACTGATGCGTATACGTTTTCAAACAATAATCGCACTCGTCGTAATTCTCGTCCTCGGTCTTCACCACCGCCGACTGATCCTCGATGCTGATCAATTCTCTATTTTCAATTTTGGCTATCGGCGTACCCTCGGTTTCGCTTTCGATCTCACAAAAATGTTCATTGAACAATACTTCGGAGAAGAAATATTCCAAACACGTCTTACATCTATACTTTTCGTGATGCTGCAAGTGTCTAGGCACATTTACGAATTGCTTATGACAAATGGGACACTCGTTGGTGGGGTCTTCGCGTGGTACATACCACACCATCGTTTTCTGATGTTCACTTTTCAAGTGCGACACGTAAGATCTAACGTTGACGAACGTCTCGGGACAATCATCGCACTGCAACGGCTTATCGTCGAACTTATCGCCGTAATGACTATACCTATGTTTCTTAAAGTAAACTGGTCGGACGCATTTTGAACAGAATATACAATACATGGAGTTACCGGGGAAATGGGACTTTCTGTGCATCTGCATTCTATCCTCCGAATCGAATACGGAGAAGCAAAAATCGCACACGTGCACTTTGGCCGCGATACTGTTATGAATGGAATCCACGTTGTGTTGCACCTTCAAATGACAGCTCAACTTAATCGGCAGAGAGAACGTCTTGAAGCACATGTAACATTTCAATTTCTTTTCGAAATGATCCGAATTGCCCAACAGCTTCATCTTACTGCAGCCGAGAGCGACGTGCTCGGCGAGGAACGCCTTCTTTTCGAAGCAGAGTCCGCAGTAATTGCAGCGGCGCGTGTTGTGCCACAGCAGATGCCTTTCGTACGATTTTTCATTGCAGAGTATCTTCTCGCAGAATTGACATTGTAACTCTTCCAACTCCTCCGTCTTTGGATTCGCGACGTTTCCGTCGGAATCGAGTTTCGTGACATAATCTTCGACGATGCTGTGAGCGCTGCGTAAATGAATACGCAACTCTTGTCTACGCAAAAACTTTCTATCGCACTCTTGACAATCCAATAGATCCTTGTGATGCTGGAGAAGATGCGTACGCAACAAATGCAATTCGTGCATTTTCATAGAGAAAGATTTATTAAAGCACAAGACGCATTTATAAAGATCGGATTTCCTATCGTGAGTGGCGGCGTGCAGTTTTAATCGGACGCTAGTGGGAAATTCTTTTCCGCACACCGAACACGTGTGCAACGAAGAGTCGGTGATCACCGACGAATCGTCGGGATCGTCCTTCTTAACCATTTTACTCACGGGATGGAACTTCTTCAAGTGTTTGTCCATTGCGTTCTGCGACATGAACGTTTCTTCGCATATCGGACAGCAGATCGATTGCAATTTTTTAATTTTGATATTTTCATAGCGCACTTTCGGATTGGAATTGGTGAAATTGCCGTTTTGTCCGATCGAAACGTTGTGATACGTTTGCATGTGCATCGCGAGACGATATTTTCGTAAAAATTCCATATTACAGTAGGGGCATTTATGCAAGTCGCCCTTACCGTCCTCGTGACATTGTATGTGATAATCGAGAGACTTCTGCGAGTCTAAATATTTATTACAGATGTCGCATTGGTGATCTGTAGGCTCGCCCACCTCGGAGATATTAATCGAGTGATTCAGTTTCATGTGAGTGTCGTAATGTTTGTTATACGCGAACGTCTCGTGGCAGACGTGGCACCGGTACGTGCCGACGGAGCTGTGCCAAGACATGTGAGCGATGTACGAACGCATGTTTTTCGACGGTCTTTTACAGAGCTTGCATGTGA
This sequence comes from Philopotamus ludificatus, assembly GCA_022495035.1. Taxonomy (NCBI): domain Eukaryota; kingdom Metazoa; phylum Arthropoda; class Insecta; order Trichoptera; family Philopotamidae; genus Philopotamus; species Philopotamus ludificatus. Next base: position 38,140 of record JAGXCT010035175.1, read on the forward strand.
GCAGCGACGGATTAATATTTTTATCGTAATAATGCACTTTCATATGCTTGCGGTAACCAACTTCGGAATGGAAACTCTGAAATGAAAAAAAATATATATAAAATACACACGATTCGATATAAAAACTATTAGGGGGACCGAAAAGTAATCAAAATTTCTTCGATGATCTCATTCGCGGTTAGTTTGTGTCGAGACACGGTCCTGCAAACACGTTTATTTTTACCGAGGTTGAAAGATAACAATGCCAACAATAGAAGAAGCGCACTTACGTCATTGTATGCTATTTTTGTTTGATCAAGCAATTCCCGATACTTACGCGGATATCGTGAAACTAAGCGAGTGGCATCGATGGTTTAAAATTTGAAGAATTATCATTGAAGATTGGCTGGATATGGTCTACAATTACATCGCATAGGAAAAATGTACAGGCAAGGAATTAGGGTTCCTCATGAATTACGTGTATTTTACGTGCATACGTGTATTTTGTCTCGGAATGAAGCCGATCCGTTTCTGCAGCGAATTGTAACTGGAGAAGAGAAGTGGGTGCTATACAATAATTCTGTACAAAAAAAAAACAATGGGTTTTTTCTGTCGTCCACAACTCGAGCGAATGAAACAAGAGATCATAAAAATCTGTTTTGGTCAATAACAAAAAAATTATCCTTCAACACGATAACACGAGGGCTCAAAAACAACAAAAAAAATTAAAAAATTAATTACTTTTCGGTCCCACTAATATATATCAAGATAATACTGACCGCATCGCAAACGAAGCAAGACAACTTCTGATCGCTCGCAGACTCGTTCGCGTGCAAGCCCATGTGATGATGATAATCCTTCAAAGAATTGAGTTTTTCCTGGCATATATTGCATGAGAAGCCAATACTGACGTTGGCTACCTCGCCGTTGGCGTTTATGATCGGTTTCACATCGACATCCTGATCGGAATCCCGCGTTAATTCGCTCGTGACCTCGCAAAAGTTACTTATGCTCGCGTCATAAACGATATCTTCGTTGTTGCTCTCGGACTCAACGTTGTGTTCTCGGATGTGATTGCGGAATATTTTAGTGTTGGTGAATTTGACGTGACATCCCGGACACGTGTATTCATTTTTAACCTTCATATTATTTTCTATATGAATTTTATTGTGCATTTTTGTTTCGCGGTGATTTTTCAATATGATATTGCAATGCAAACACTTGGCCGGACATTTGGTGTATTCGATACCGCGCTTCGGCGCGTCTTCCAACGGCCCCTCGATGATCATATGCGCAGTTTTCTTATGCATCGCCAATGACTTAGCGTGCAGAAAACCTTTATAGCATACGTCGCATTTGAACGTCTTATTGGCGTCTTCGTCTCGCAATTCCGGATAGCTCATGTGAACCTTTAAATGGTTACGCAAGGACGCACGATATCTGAAAAATTGCAAAAATTAATCGCCGATTCTTTTGATCTACGACACGACATTGAATATAAAAAATAATACCTGAACTTCTTGTTGCATTTAACGCATTTGAAAGGCAGGCCGGTGCGTTTGATTGTGACCTTCGAGTTGTCATCGACGTTGGCCATGTGCGCCGCTAAATGCATGACGAGCTTCGTTTGATTCTCAAAATTCTTATTGCATTTATGACACTCGAGCATATTATCGTTCTTCACCTCTGCATTTTCTATCGGGAGATTGTGCGGTGTGTATTTATCGATGTGTGTGTACTTGACGTGTTTGGCAAACGTCTTTTTGTTCATGAAATCGATGCCGCACGTCATACATTGAATTTTGATGACTTCGTTGGCTTCGACACACTTCAAGAAATGCTTGAGCATGGTCGAATGCGAACGAAATTTCAAATTGCAATTGGAGCATTGCGCGTGTTTGGCTTTGGACAAGATGCGGTCGATCTCGTTCGATATATCCTGCATGGTAAAGCTGCCGTCGGGGCTCCCGATCCTCCTGCCCGATACCTGCTGCATGTGCTGCTTGAACGAGAGTCCGCATTCGCTCCGACCGAGATGCTTTCGGAGATACATCCGCTTCTTATATCTCTTTTTGCATATCGGACACGTCAACTGCTGTATCAACTTTTCGTATACGTTCGTCAGTTTCTCTTCGGCATTGCATTGATTGCGATGCTCCACGAAGAGGACTTTGGTAAAATACTGTTTACCGCATCCGTCGCACGTGTATTTTTCGCGTTCGTGCGGAACTTTCTCCCACGTTTCCTCGACGTGATTTGACACTTCGTCTTCGGAAACCATTTTTTTTATTTCGATATTCGTCATTTGGGGCGGTTCGTACCCCTCCTTGTGCACACGTTGATGCGAGTTGTTGCTGCGATAAGTTTTAAACTTTCTATTGCATATCTTACATTCTAATTTGCTATTGTGTACGTGCTGCGCTTGTTGTCTGGAAGATTCTTCGGATCCTTCCGATATGCGACGTTTTTTAGTGGCCGGCCCCGAACTTAAATTCGAAGCCTCCAACGACTTTGTATCAGGAACGTATACACTGTAACGCTCCTCTAACAGATCGCTCTGTCTGGTATACGATATGAGGGGAGAATCAGAATTTTCATCTAAATCTTTGTACTGCCTCTTCCCCGCATTCTCCCTAAGAGACTTACGGAGCGGCGGTTTTTCGGAACGTAGATTTTTATCTGTGCGTTGAGATAATTTCTCGGGAGTCGCCGAATCTACTATGTGTATGGTCGTATCGCCAATTCCTAAAATTAATATTATATAAATATAACACGTATATTTTATAATATTGAGTAGGCCGCAGAATCCATTCAGTTTTAATCACAAAAACAATTTAATAAGTAGCTTTGTTAAAAAATAGTTAATCGACGAAGGGGACCTATGGCCATATGGCCAGATTGTGTAGCACACACAGGTGCCGGAAATTTAGGTGCGCCGAGAGACGCCAAAAGTGGTAAAAATGAAAAATATTAATTCATTAAACTACGAATTAAACAAATCGATTAAAATTTTCTAATTCTTTTTCATAAAATGTTTTTTCTAACTGTAGAAGGGGTATGAAGGCCCCAATTAAAATTCTGCACACAGAACGCCGGATACTGTCGGCGTGTCACTGTTATCGACATTCCTAGTTTCTTTATTTTTAAAAAAAGGGAGAATGTGGCAGGAGCAGAAGATTTTGATCGAGAACCTTTATTAATTCAAGATGCATCTCGCACTCAACGGCAAATTGAGGTCAATAATGATAAAGTGTAAGAGTTATTGCATACCACATCCCACTACATGACCTTTTTACAAGGAGCGAGAGCTTCAGGACGTAATCTATAAAGTTGAGGACATCAGATTTATGAATTGAAGTATTGTCTTTTGCAGACGAAGTCGAAGAATAATAGTAATTGGGCAAAAAAAAACTGTTGTGGCTCTGCAATATTGGTAACTGGACCAGTTTTAGAAGTCCAGAATTGCTTTAGATCTCGAAGGACAGAAAAAAATATAGAAATACCACAAAAATCAGTAGATTGCCTACTTTTTAAAACGGACAAGGCAATATTACATGACGAATCGATCATCAACTTGAAGGTTATGCTTTTTATTAACGCGTTTAAAAGGGTGTGGTTTTTTACGAGCTTAGTTCATTCTAAAGATATTGTATTCCGCCATGATAATGCTTAAATGAGCTCCGGAGAGATGTAGTGGAAGTTATCGGAACTACGTTGGTAGCTTCTACTGCTCTAAGAATCAGACGTTCAAAAGCCACTGGGTCTCGGCTAAGAAGTATAGCCGTACCACTCACATTAATCCAAAAATCCAATGAATTTTCATCACCATTATAAAATAAACATATTAAGTTACGCTTCTACCGATCAAATGACAATTTTTTGTAAACGAAACTGAACGGACTCTGCGGCAATCCGATGCATTTCGACTTACCGGTTATCATCAACGTTTTACGGAGTTCGGCGTCGGATCTTTCGCACTGCTGTTTGAAAATATAAGCGGCGCTTAATTTTTCAACGCATTCCCCGCACACTTTGTCGGGTAGGCCGTCTCCCTCTTGGATCTATTGACGAACAAATAAATACGCACATAATATATATGAATATTAAATTATCGGACAATTTTAAACAAAACGAAGGAGTTTATCGGAGTGAGATTGAAAATCGGACAAAATATTTACGTCACGGTAAGCTTATATTACATATTACATCCTTTTAACGGTTATTTGTGTATAATAAATATTTTTGTATCGATGCTGTAGAAGCAACGGAGGTATGTCTAGTACTGCCGGGCGTGGTGAAACAATATCGCCTTGAATTATATATGGCTACATTGACGAATGTCGATGAATTGGATGTATTCATAGTCACATCTCACCAAACTTGTGTTATTGTCACCTTGGACAGCATGAATTCGGTTATATTCCGAGATGGTTGTAGAAGGGTCGATGCAGTCAAACGAGATGTCACTCCGTGTGATCGATCTGGTTTGAAACATGATCGGCATGTGTCAGCGCTTCTAGTCGCGGTTTCGAATTCAAATCGAGCGGGGGTCGAATAGTCATCGGGGGACGTCTCCCCGAGGGGCGACGGCCGAGGTCGGACGGGGGGCTGTGGCGCGGGTAGTAGGGTAGTGCGGTGGTGACCTTGACGGCGGAGCAGGCCATGGCCATGACGGCGAGCTGGACCTGGCTGTCGGCGGCGAAGATGGAGTAGAAGTCGCCCAGCTTGAGGCACAGCCGGCACTTGCTGAGCGCGCCACGGGCCGCCATGTCAGCGCGCGCGCCCGCCGCCGGTAAACAAGCGCGCCGCCATCTTGCACGCTCACTGCGCATGCGCGCCTCATCAGCTCGTCGCTGATCCTATCGATCAGCCCCCGACTTTACATAAGATCCCGACGAATCCCGTCTAAATAAAAATTAAATCAAAAATTGAAAAAATTAAAAAAAACACAAATACATTCAAGTAAAAAAACCAGCCTTCGCCACCCCCGATTATTTTTTCCCCTAATTTTTTAATATATTATTTATTAATAATAAATATATCGATTTTTAATTTCAAAAATATAAATAAGATATGAAAAAGTCGCGGTTCGCGAACCACATATGGTCATAATTTAAGAGGTAGATAGGTTCGCGTACATCGAGGCATAGAGCCTATACAAAACTTAACGATGTTTTATTTTAAAAAAATCAGCGTTAATTGAGACTTGAACTTCATACAAAATAAGAAGATAGGTTTCTAAAGTAATTTTTATCTAATTTCATGATGCTAAACAATAACAATAACTAAAGTAAAGATAAACCGAAGATAAAACCAATATGATCCACCACCTGTCGTTTTTAACAAGCTTATTAAAACAGACATACGACTATTAAAAAACGACTTTATTTTCTGTAAATTAAATAAAAAAAAACTTGGTTCAAATCTTTCGGGCCAGTACGTCTGGCCCACGGAGTGGAAAAGGTTAAAAATGAGATTCGATTATACAGTGAACCGCGTTTTTAATTGCCCGGTATCTACGTTTTCCCGCAATTTGCGTTCAGTTTTTACAGTCCCGTTTTATTTTAGTACATTTAGTACCTGCACATTTTTTTCCCCGCAATTTACGTTTAATCAATTTTTAATTAAAATCAATATATAAACATATTTAATTGAATACGTGACGATTTAAAATGATTTAAATGAACATATTATAAATGATAAATAGTTTGAAAAACAACTTCTAAGCTAAGATGCTTTGATAGGAGCTAAGAAAAAAAATATTTCTAGATATATGCCCTGCTCATCCAACAAATTTAACAATGAGGAATATAAAATTAGCCTTTTGGCTTGGGATTAATTTGTGCGTTACTTTTTTGGGAATAATTTGTGCGTTAACATTACTACCGCAAAAATTTGGTACAAATATTATCAAAATTAGAACAACGAGAAGATCCCAAAAATTGTATATTTATTTTAGAATAAATAATATTTCTTTACCAATTATGTCCGAATGATATTTCTATTTATTAATCATTTATATAAGGCCTTGTAGAAAATCCAGAAAAATACTGAAAATCTTATATATAACAATTAATATTATAAATATATTATGAAAGATTATTAAATGAGATAATTGATATAAAATCACAGCCAATGATAACCAAATTCGTGTTCTTAACGAATAAAACATAGTATAACGATAATGTTAATTTTATTCAAGATACTGTCTCGAATATCTCAGCCATACTTAAACGGATGCGTTCACTGTCATGCAACGACACTGAATAAATACATTTGTTATGTTAAATTAAACCGATAACCATTTAAATTTATATGAATTTATTTTATTTTTTAAATAAACGTCATACGAAAACAATTGTTATTAATTTGCGTCAATAATTACTGAAGAAATTTAAGAATATTATTAAAAAAAAATATATATAAAATATTTTCGGGGCGCGCTGTTCATACGCCCAGATTGTGCGGCGCACACAGGCGCCGAAAGATTAGCTTGAGAAAAATTTAAAATATTAAATATTAATTCAATAAAATTAAATATTTTATCAAAAGTCAGAGTCGTGATTTATATGAATTGTGTTAAGAATGGAAGAGGAATATTAATTAAAAAATATATTACATATAAAATTCGAAAAAATGATCACCATTTCAATCATTAAAAATATATTTATGGAATATTTACATAGAAATTGCTAAATATGTAATGGACATAGTATATTAATGACACACATTAATAATTGGACATAGGCCGGTGTTTCTCAACATTTAAATTATTAATTCGTATTTATCTGCAGATAAACGTCTGTTTATTGAACGGCAATGATTATTCCGAATAAACGATTCAATTTTTATATATAATTTATATTTTTAAATTGAACTATGATTATATTTGGACGGATGCGATTATTTTATTTGGATGCATTTGAATAAAATGGAATTTCATGCACGTTTATTTTTTAAAAAAAAGGTTAAAAATCGCATTCGTGAGCTACAGTTTCTGGTCAAACCACTCTTCAATCTCTGCAGCCGACACTAGGCCAGGCTAACCAGATATGTAGGAACGAATTCGAACCGGGCCAATTTATTTTTAACCATCTGAATAAATGCAAAGATCGCTTTTCTCATATACGCTCAGTCCGTTGCTCTATTGATTCGCAATTTTAACAAAAAAAACTTCGACCTAATTTAGATACGGTTTTAGTGAAAATCCGTAAGAATTTTGCCATTTTTCTAAGACGCGATTGAATGTGAAGCCAATACGAGTCGCATCTGGTAGTGCGCATACACCAGAATCTTCGAGTGGATGAGAAGTGACCCTTCCTTCCCCCAGTTATTGATTGCTAGAGAAGTTGCGGCGCTCAGAGGCGAACTGAGATGCTGAATACACCGGGTCCTTGTCTTTTCAATCCTTTTCTGAATTCTTAGAAATGTGTTAGAAGAGCTGTAACGTCTGGCCCTCTCGGCGTACACGTGTAGATGTTCGCTCCGATATACTCTTGTTCGCTCATGAAGAGGGAGAGACACCCAAAGCCTTTGATTCATCACATTACACAGAGGCGAATCGCTAAGGAAACCTTATAATACCCCATAAGGGATAGGGGGATAACAATTTCGATGAAAGCAAACATGGCGACCGTTCGATTGACACTCGACAATATAAAATAAACGTCAATCTCATATTATGCGGTAGATATCTAGATAATATCGACGTATATGTCGTAGTATGTATAACATAAGTGCAAATGTATGTATCTTGGTCACTGGTCTAGTCTATCGGGAATCTAGTAAGTAATATACCCCACATTATTGATCTGGAAATAATATGCTGGGGTCAACACACGGTCTTCTTTCACGAATATATCCAATACGGATTAATTATAAATATTTTTTTATTATTAATGCATATTAACAAAAACTTATTAAATTTACGTTTAAGCTAATTTTTTTAATTAAATATATTTGAAACGTTGAAATGTAACCCTCGGATCGGCCAGGCCGATTAGTTCACTGTATTAATCATCAATAGCTGAAGATCAATTATTTGCTCGAATGGGTATCTACTAATCGTCTTCCGCTTAGTGTTGGAAAATGTCAGAAATTACATTTTCGAGATCCAAAGAATTTCTAACCTTTGATTATATGCTTGTAAACGTAACTCTCTTCCCAGACAGTCGTCAATCAAACACCTGGGATTTATGTTCGACTCTAAATTTAAATTCAATTCACATGAATACGAGGTATGTGATAGAGCAGTGATGTCCAACACGCGGCCCACGGGCCGCATGCGGCCCAGTTCGTTTTGTTTGTGGCCCTATTAGAGTTTTCAACCTTCTACAAATATTAATTTCTATTTGGTAGATACCACGTGCTGATGAATTTTCATTTGCAAAAGGGTGAAATTGACTTGGCAAAAAACTGAATAAAAAGAAATGCTTAAATATGTACGAACACAAAAATAATAAATTTGAAAACAAATAATGACTTAAAATAATTGTATATCATTTAGCTCCAAATTTTAAAATTATAAAGGGTAGGTTGAATTACATACGACATTAAATAATAAATTGTTTTTAATACTTTTTGTTTTTTATACGGCCCACTAACGATTTCTGTTGGACAACACTGATAGAGCTTCAACAATGGGCTTTGTGCAAAACTGTTTCTGCGTTTTTTTGTGCGATTTTTTAAGCAATATGTTAAAAAAATGAGCATCAATACACAGAATATGTCATTTATTATGACATTTAAAAATATCATTTATTATGACGTTTGTGTCAAATAGAAGTGCAGATAACACCACTATGCAGCCATAAACAACTGTGGCAGTTTTAGCACTTGGGAGGCCCCATGCGCAATTAAATTTTGAGGCCCCCTCTAAATATTTTCAATAGCCCTACAGCTTACAATGTGGATTCTACGCGCACGCTTTTTACTATGATAGGCATTATACCGGTGATAAAAAGTAAGACAGAGGGAAATTAAATTGAAAATGAACCATTTTGCATTTCAAATTAACCCATTTGCATTTCAAATTAACCCATCAGTTAAATTGTTTTTATTGTAATTTTGGTTGTAAAAAAATTTATGGCTGTTTGATAATATAATTCTCACGGAATGAATAGACCCGTCGGTCCTCTATTTGGACCAGCTGCAGGATGCTAGCTTCTTTGTTTTAAACCCAGACCCCAAAACCCCAAAAAATGTTCAAAATGTATTGCATACTTTTATTATTTTACGATGCCGACCGTCGTATCGGGCAATACTAGGCAAACAGCAAAATACGATTAAATCGGCTCGTGGCAGCCAAATGGCTAATGAATTCTTCATCAATATCTTGATTTTTTTTAAAAATGGATTAATTTAAAAATAAAAATAGTTATTAATTATCCCTACTGATCAATATGACGCGTAAATGACACTCACACCCGACGATGTCCCACCGCGGACTGAGGACACGCCGACACGACAAAGTTTCAATCGCGCTTAACACATCGTACCAGATGCGAGAGAGAAACAACATCGCACTCGTGACTACAGAAGCGAATATTGTTGTTTCTATTTTTTTCGCAATTGCGGATAATAAAATAAAATTATTATTTATAATATTTATTCTTTATACTTTACACTTTTTTAGACAAATTCAAACAGTTTTTTCACGATCGTTAACCATGTAAGAAGGGAATAGCCTTTCGGGACAGAAAGCAGCGCACTTTGTTAATTATGTTATATTTATCAATATGTAAATCGGAGATCCCCGGGTCGGCTACGCCGATTCGACCGCTATATTTCTCATCAATAAAGATGCTGTCCCATTTGTATCCATACCGAATCTTGAGAGTCCTACTTTACTGTATAATATTTTTTTCCTCAATAAATTATAATAATTCTTTAATAATTAAGCAGTGTTAGTTTTTTAATCTGTCGTAAAAAAAATAAAACTAAATTCTATATCGGGCGCCTCTTTGGGACCCCTAATTGTCGGGAGCCTGATGCTCCAGCATCATAAGCATCCATATAAATCCGCTACTGTCTGAAGCCCATGACTCCTGGACAGACTTTGGTAGGTAGCTCCGAAGGCCAGAAGTCATGGCCCAAGAGAGAATAAGTTTACGCGCCGGTTTCAATAAATTTTATGAAATATTATTGCTTCTAAGTGTAGAGAAAGATTGTAACACTCGAAATAAACGAACATTTATTGATAATAATGTTTAGCAAATTCATAGAACAATAGTTACATTTTTTAGCATATGAGTTATATTTTGTCTGTCAATATTTTTGAGACAGTCGGTCGTTTTCTTTAACCTCGAGAAGGTTGTCCGAGGTTCTTCCTACTTATTGTGACCATATTTTTTTGTGTTATGGAACTACATACGACAATTCAATAACTCCGTGACACATGTTATTATTTAATAAAAAATAAAAAAAAAAAAAATTCAAAAATTAATCAACCATTGAAAACAATACAAATAATTTTGGGTGTTTATCCTGTTTAGCCGATCTATTTGTGTTTTGATTTGTCTCGAATAACTCTTTTAATATAAATTCTGCATGTCACCAAACTTTTTGTATTTGTCTAAAAAAGTCTAAAGAATAAATATTATAATTAATCATTCTCCATTATTGTCCGCAATTGCGAAAAAAAATAAAAACAACAACATTCGCTGCTGTTGTTTTTTCTCGCATGTATTCGGTACGAAAAAATCCAAAAGATCGACCAAATTACGAAGCATATCATGAATAACTATTTTATTCTTATAATATTTCATTTTTAAAAAAATATTAAGATATTGATAAAGAGTTCATCAGTATCCTGACTTGAAATGCTTAGGGTATCTAAAAGACCCCCTTCGGGTGACGGGTGACGTCTAGACGGCTCGATAACAAGAGCCGCCGAGACGTAATCAGTACAAAAACTGCGCTTGTAAATTCTAATAAAAAAAACGTAAATATAAATCGTGAAAAGAATTGTTAGAGCTGAATCAATATTTTATATAACCAATATTTATAATCATCATTGCAATTATTTATTAACAGCAATGGTCATATTGAAATATTTTAAAACCAAATTTTGCCAACTGGCAACACTGGAGTTTATCAGTTAAAAGTTGAAAAGGCGGCGGGTGATGATGACGGAGCCCGTACGCCTGCGCTTCGTGGGGCGCGCCGCCACTGCGAGGGGCAACATGCTCTCCGCGCACAGGGTCAGCTGGAAGATTATTACCATACTTTTGTTTATTTATTGTTATTTAATTGTCAAATTGTCATGTTTACCTCGCCAACTGTCATCTCTAATAAGAATAATATTTGAATATATATATAACATATAGGTTATGTCCATTCTTGTTTTCATACAATGTTTTTATTAATTCGCATTTTTCATTATTCGTTTCAGCTCTGTGAACAATACAGAACAAATGGAATGCTTGCCACTTGGGTGACCGATAAAGATTGCCTGCAAATAACGGATATTACTAAAAAAGATGTATTTGTCTTGGAAGAATTCAGCGGGCCTGTTTTTAACAAATTGATTAACACAAAAGCACTGTTAGTATCGATCTCGATTAACGTGTTTAATTTTATTTTTTCATCACGATTCATCTTAATTTTATATTATTTTAAAGGATCGTTGGGCCTAGATGTTTATCGTGTTGTTTAACCGAGGGCTCTGAAATACCGCCTGGTCCGCATCCAGTCTTTACGGTTGCCATGAGAAATTTAGTCATCACGATTAGCGGTATGGAAACGGAACAGAAGGTAATTAAATATTTAATATACGAATACGTTATTAGGATGTATTCATAATATGTATTTTTGCAGACGAAATTGAGCACGAAAATTTTATGGATGGGCGGAAGATGCGAAAATGTATTAACGGAAGAAACTACTCATTTAATATCGGCCACCGTGCTCTCCGAAAAATATATAGTAAGTTTTATAATTTAATATCGAAATTATTAACGTTAAATTAACGTTATATTTTTTTTTCAGAAATCTAAGCAATATGGTATTAAAGTTGTGAATGCGGATTGGGTTGAGGCTGTTTGGAACGAAAGTATTGAACAAAATGTATTGGCGTCCGATGCACATTTCGATAAATACGGCCTGTCGGTGTTTCACGGGATCATTATGACTGCATCTGGTTTGTCAAAGCGTGAAAAAAAAGAATTGAGCACTCTGGTGCATGCAAATGGTGGTATCGTCAAAGGAGAATTCGTCAGTGAAGAAATCAACGTTGTCGTTCTCAATAGGTATATAAATACGAAGATAAGCGTATATGGCAATCTATCGGAATTGATTTAATATATATTTTTAGCGACGGAGTCGGTTCTGAGAAGTATAAAGCCGCTCAGGTGTATAGAGTGGCATGTGTCTTTCCGTCATGGATACACGAATCAATCAAACGCGGATACGCGCTCAACGTTAAAGATTTTACGGTTCAGAATAAAACGTCAAGTCCTAATAGATCACAAACACAAATTCCACCGATGAGTTCGTATTACGATAAAACAGCAATTTATTAATTTGTATATATTTTGATTTAAATATTTTCTAGGTTTGGATTTTTCAACGATTTCGCATTTACGTGATACGACGACAAATTTACGATCAGACGATACTTGCTCAACAATTTCGAACGATTCCGCAATGGTTATAATTCAATATTATCTACGTTACCGTGTCCGTTATTTTAAATTATATTATTATTTTCATCGATAGAATTCCGTGAGATCTCAAAAAACACAAAGTCGATTATGCGGTATTAGTAAGGAGCTCGCACAACTCGTTGATTCGATAGATATGAAACAAGTGAAACAAGCCGGACTATTTCTCGATGGATGCGGAGTAAATTGATTTATTCATCTTGTCGTATATAGCCAACTATGTTTCATAATTACGGATGAAATGTTTTATAGATATATGTTTACGGTTTAACATCTACGAGAAGAGAGAAATTGCATCGTGTAATTTCGAGAGCTGGAGCTGTGCGATACGACCGACCCACCGATACCGTAACGCACGCTGTTTGCGGTGATCCGTCTGCGACTCCTGCCGAAATGAAACAATCGTGTATGTCTCGAGCGAAACATGTGACAGTGCGGTGGTTGACCGATAGTATGTACGCGGGAAGGACTCTCGATGAAACTGCGGTATGAAGCATCTTTTATAATATAATATTCAAAGCGTAGATATAAATTAATCGTTTTATTTTCAGTATTTGGCTTTGCCGTCGGAAAAGAATGATAACACGCTCAGAAAGGAGGGATCAACGATGCAATCGCCTATGAGTAAACGAAATATTCAGCTTTTGAGAACGCCAGTGCGTTTACCGCCGGTACCATTGTTCGGTGACGATGACGATAAAGACGATTACAAAGATGAAATAATACAGCAGTATTTGCCCGGAAATTCGATGATGAACGGTAAGTTGTTCGGGGTATATTCTTTGGACAAGATCGCAATAAGCGAAATTCACAATCAACGGGGAATATAAAAATCATTTTTAATTCCCGCTGTCTCGCATCCTTGGCACGTGACCGGCCCACCGGTATCTAGGCACTCTGACGACAGCTGTGACCGGTATATTCTTGTATAGTCTGTACCTCTCCTCGTTGCCTCGGATATGCCATTCCCCGTTGTTGAATACGGCTCCAAATATACGTCTCAGAATCCTCTCAAGGATATCCAGTTGTCGCTCATCTTGTTTTGTCAGAGCCCAACATTCAGGCCTGTTCGTTATATACGTCCGTAAAGATAAGAAGCTGTATCGCATAGTATCGGCTAGCGGGTGATACGGAAATATGCAAAATCGCTTTTGTCGTGGAATCCACATTTTCCATAGACAATCTGTTGATAAGGTCTGAATATCATCTGCAACGACACCTTAAATGCCTCCGGAAATGGCTAAAGGACTAATCTCTTTTATTATTAAATAGAAATAATCATTGACCTTTATTGTCCACAATTGCGAAAAAAAAATAAAAACAACAATATTGTTTTCTAAAGGCACCGACATCGCTCTGTACCGTATACGAGCAAGAAAAATCATCACGCATGTGCAAGTGGGAGCGAGAAAAAATATCGTGCTGTGCAAGTGGAGAAACCTACATGTGCCGAGCCGGAAGCGGGCCTCAGTCGCGGCGGGCCGTCACTCTGTGCGCACGTCACCTCCGCGTCATATTAATTAGTAGAAAAATTCAAAATTAGATCGATATTTTGGATTTTCTACTAATATATGTCATGAACAACTATTTTTATTCGTAGAATAATCCTTTTTTTTAAAATGTCAGGGTATTGTCGAAGAATTTTTCAATTCTTGACTAGAAATTTTTTGGGGTCTATTTTCATACAAAATAGACCCCATCGGCCAACGCCGTTGGTTTCGAGGCATCGTGACGGATCGGCTAATATAATTTTCATAGCTGATGTGATCCTTCATATTTTCTTGTAATAACCTGTTCCAAACACCCTTCATACGCAGCTGTGTACTGCATACCGTGGTTATTGGACTTGGTCCATAAGCTGTAAGATAGATAGGTAAAAATACCAATTCGTCGGAAAAAATTAGTGCACATAGTCTCAAAGATCCTGTGGATGACTTGGCACATTGATAGAAAAAGAGCCTGAGCCTTTCTAAAAAAGCTCGCGATGACCCTGTATTATTAGAAAACAGGAATTCAATGCTGTTTTTAATCAATTTTAGAACCCGAAGACACTCTAGTTCAATTTATGCTGCACGAGAATGTAACAAATAATGATGCTAAAAATACCGATGATAACGACGATAATAAGACTAAAGTTAACAATGATAATATTTCTATGACCAAAACTTCACAGAAAAAAAATGATTCCAATAAATCCGACGGTGAAAAATCGATGCAAAGCTCTTTGGATACTTCGCAGGTTTTGGTATACGAAGGTACATATAATATAATTATTGTTTTATGGCTCGCATACCGCTGAATCATACGCAATATTTTTTTTCAGGTATAACCTTCGAGATTCAAGATATGGACGAAGAAGCCGAACAGATCGGGCAGCGTATCGAAAAGGCCGGAGGAATACTTGTCGATAAAGAGGGATCGTACATCGTTGTGCCTATGAATTGCGATAAGATTCACATCACGAATAAAAACTCTGAGGTTGTGACGTCGACTTGGCTGGTAAATAAAAAAAAATATATCGTTAATCAATCATTTTTGGACGATAGTCTTAAATTATTACGCATTTTTTTTTCAGGACGATTGTTTATTGAGGGAGCAATTAGTCCCAATCGATTATTATCATAGGCCGGTGAAATTAGATTCAAATTCAAAACCTCTCGAGGGTCTGGTGTTCTCGTTATCGACGTACTCCGGGATTGAGCGAGCGTTTATTATGGAAATATCGGGATTACTCGGCGCCTTGTAAGGATCATCATTTTCCGATGTAAATAATTTGTAAAAACAATAAAATATATTTTTTTCTGATGCAGGGTTCAAACGTCGCTGTATAGACGGAGTTCTCCAGCCGGACAGCGATCCACTCACCTCATATGTCCGGATCCTGTCGGAGCAAAATACAACGGAGCTATGGCTTGGGGTCTTCCGGTCGTACCCAGTCAGTGGCTGTTGGATTGCGCCGCTGCTAATAAGCACATCGACGAAGCGCCTTATTTAGTGGGAGCCGGTTTGTATTTATTCATATTTTTAATATTTTTATATGGAGTATTTTGCATTGTCATTGAATTTTTTTAGAACCTGATTCCTTGGCCGATGAGAGTGTGCAAAGTACGACAACCGTAAGCAACAAGGAAAACGAAATGAGTGAAAAATCATTGCTGTTCCCGCCGAATGTGACCAACAGAAAAAGTAATGAAACTGTCGAGGAAGTTAAAATAGATACTAAAATTAAGAATGCAACGCCTCAGCAAATATTGAATAAATCGTCGTCCAATAACACACCTAACCGACCGCACACGAGATTATCGACGGGTATTGATTTAATCATGCATCATTTTAATATTCGGTTTTAATCCTATGGTATTTTTATTATAGCTGCCGAAATGTCACCGGCGTCGCGTTACATCGCAATGGCACGCCAAGGTCTACTCGGTCTCGAGTCTCAAGAAACTCCAAAGAAAATATCGGAAGAGAATTTTGAACAAACGCGTAAAGGTTGGTATCACAAATTAAATGCGATTTTTATGTTTATTTTATTGCTCGTATCTAATTTGATTTGAAAACGTCCAATTTGATTTGTAAAACGTCTAATTTGAT
>JAGXCT010035176.1:0-18510 GCA_022495035.1 Philopotamus ludificatus
TGACAAGCCACTTATCTATCTAGTGAAAATAGAAATCCTATTTCGGGTAACTCACTGCGAGTAAATCCAAACAATAGAAAATTTCTATCTGAATCGGAAGTTATTTACGACTCTACCTATTATATTGGTTTACTTTTCTCTGCCGTATTCTGATATTTGTAGTCAAATTGGATGCCTATTTTAATAATGACTTTCGAAACTGTTTCACTTGTTGTGGTAGCTTTGTTTTTCTTGTGAAAATAATAGAAAATGTATTCGAATGTTTTAAAACAATACCATTATAATGTAATAGTATCTGTGTTGACTGAATATACATGGACATATGATATTTTCTATTTAGTATCTTAAAACATTGAAGAGATAATTAATGTATCAGAAGTGTTTCTAATAAAAAATAATGAACTGCTTTTTTATTTAAAAGGTTTTGTTTAGTTTGAAATGTCTGATTTTTTCTTAATCAACAATCATTTCCGGCTGTGAGAGGTTCTTTTCAACGCACGCTCTATTTTTATTCAGAAAATGTATACTCAATTCTTATTTCTTAAATTTTTTTTTTATATTTTTAATTCGTCCCTAAACCAGAGGCCATAATGCAGCCCTAGCTGAATGAACCATTAACACTGCGAATTAGAAGAAGAATCCGTTAATGAAAGAAATATTCGATATTGGTTTAAAGTTATATAAAACAAATTTATTTATTTTTTTAAGATTAAACTGAGCTTAATATTAATAATTATTTAGATAAATTATAAAGAGAGGATTAATATAGAGCTGGGGTTTTATGCCGTAATTGCATAGAAATAATTATGTAAGGCAAATCTTATGATGTACATATATTAGATATTTGTAATCATTTAATTTATAAGTTTAAGTGTCATTTAAATGAAAAAAATCTGTGTTTTATGTCTGTTTACATTTTAGTTTTTTTTACAATGGCTGTATTTATTTTACAGTAAGTTTTTTCAAACACAACTCATATATATTATAGAGGTTCTTAAACTCTCTGAATATTATATTAGCTTAATTTATTATTATAGCTTAACAACTTTGGCATAGTTAGAAATAACACACGATATATATTTTTAAATATAAAATTTAGAGTCCATACTCTTTTGATTACATACAACAATCATAAAAGACAAATAATAACAACGTTAATATTTAATTTGTGGATTTAACCAAAATATAATTGGTAGATTTAACCAAAATTATTATTATTGTAATATTTCGCGCCGAAAACGTTTCTCTCCGAAACAATCGCATTCATTTCGCACTCAAAATTCCGTCGTATAATAAATACGCGAATCCGCCTCGACCCACTCGCTCGCTCATTTATTAAATGATTAATTATGATTGAAGATCCCTGGTGACACTAACACATTCGAACGGTGAGATATGAAAAAATGCGAGATCGTACCATATTATTTATAGCAGATTTTCAGCGCAAACATTATCGGCGATAAATCATGTCCCAATCGATTTCACCGACACATTTGCGCCAACTTTTACCAAATTGTTAATCAGCAGGAAAAAAGTCGAGATGGGAAAAGTTTTCCGGTCCTTACATAATGGAACGGAAACTTTCCATCAATACAATCCTCTCGATACGATTGTGAAAAAATTGCGATTAATTCTAGTCAAATATGGAGGAAATTTTATAATTGCCATAGAAATTTATACGGAAATAATATTAAAAAAAAAAATTTACATAGATTTGTGAGAATAGGAATTTTTAATTTTAAAACTACGGCAACTTATTGTTGTTCGCTTTAAGAATTTTTTATTCAGATTATATTGGCTTCATAAAAAATATATTTATATGAATTGAGCATATCCGAGTTCACTTCTGTGATGAAAAACCAACGGAGTTTTCCAGAGAAGTGACTGAAAATTTTCTTTACCGTCGAAAATCTTTTTTTAGAATGTTTTACAATTTGCTTCATTAAATATTGTTTAATATCCCTTATTCTTTACTCCTATAATAAGAATAAATATATATAATCTAAGTATGATATATATAAAGATATTTTTAATAAATTTTGCATTTCTATAGAATTTGATAATATTCATAATATACATCGTCTACCGAATGTCTTATCAGATCGTGTCTCCGAAACGCGTCTATATTATACTTAAATATTCTCTCAAATTTCCGGCGTCTATCTAAAAAGCCGTGGCTAAATGGGTTGTGATTTAAGACCCGAATATTAAATCTATACAACCCTACAGCATCCACCTATATAGGGTCGTCTGTGTCGTAAAATCTTCTCCACGATCCCACTCCGTCTGCCCTGTCGATGAGTGGAGAGGAATTTTCCTCCGTCTCCCGGTCTTAGATTCCGGTAGATTTTCCGGTTGAACGGTCCAACGAAAAACAGATGGCGGAACTGGTTCGGTTCTCGGATTACACTTTACGAGAGGTGAGACCCGGTTTGTATACGTACAGCTGTGTTTTTGTTTTGATCGATTCCGGTTGATTGATTGCGTGTCACGTAATGAAAAATTTGCTCGCAAAACAAAACGCATATATCTGCGCGTAGATTCGCAGATTTGTTATCTTGTTTTTTTTTTGTTTTGTTTTCTGAATAGTTTCGCTTATATTCTGGACCAAAATTTTACTTTTTTTTCTAAAAAAATATTAAACTTTGATCCAATAGTTTATTGCATCTGTGACTGACAAACGACGTGATATGTTTCAACGTTCAAAATGAAAAAGTATGCATGAAAAAATAATCTCCACGTTCTAAATATAGATAAGTATCTACAAGCCTCATTTTTGGATCTAAGAATTAGCTGATAATTTTCTCAACCTAATTTTGTTTATTCTTATCATACAATTTTTGAATAAAATCTCTAGACAATTGCTGATTGAATAGGAGTATTAAATTTGATTTATCTTACCTAGTCTGGATATTTTTGATTCATCTTCTTCCTTACGAAGGGACCTCTCTTTAAGAAAGGTCCTTACTAGGACTTGCATTACCGGTTTACCGGTTTAACGGTTTAACGGTAAATTAATAAAAACACATCATCGGTAATTACCGATAAATTAGAAAATTTACAGGTAATTACCGGATATGATTTTATCGCGAATTAAGGACTATATAAATTATCACGAAAGTTTATTGTAAATATGCATGCGCAATGTTTTGTTTGTGCTTAAGACGAATTTCGAAAAGAGCTTACTTTGCATCGAGATTGCAAAACTCGGTGTAATTCCCTCCTGAAAATGATAGAACGATTTTATGAAATTAAAAATGTTGATTAATTTAAAATCGGAGATAAATATCGATATATGAATTTGATAAGATCTCTGACATAATATTGGCATTACACCGGTAAAAGTAGTTGTAGAAGCTCTAGCCGATATAACATTGAAATGTATGCTTGATGAACTGTCTAAATACAGTTCCCTTTTAACCAAGGAACTTAAAGAAGAGCCAATTATTTGAATAAAAGAAAGAAGGACGATATATTTCGATGTTGTTAATTATCTTAAAAATCCTGATACAATAAATCATTATGACGAATATGAAATATTCAATATAACGAATAAAACTACAATAATGGCGAAAATCATAGATATAACTAAGCATGTATTTTCAAGGCATGATAATTATAAAATTTCTGAACATAAAGACAGAGGAAGATGAGATAAAATAGTCAAAATATTAACACTTGAAGAAAAGCTTAAATTAGCAATAAACAATAACAATGTTATTCAGAGATAAATGTCATATTTCGAACACGAAAAAAATCGTAGCAAATATTTGAACATTGCATTCACTATTAATAATTGTGCATTTATCAGGCTACTTTTACACACAAAAGTTCGTTGTCCATCGTAACCTTCTGAAGAGAGAATTTCATCAAGTTCCTGAATTGTTATCTATAAAAGAAGATATAACATCAGAAGAAATCGAAAGGTTTAGTTGCCATATCAGCGAACTTAAAATTGATATGATATTAAGATTCAAAGACATTTTAAATTTAAAGATATATAATTGGATGATAAATCCTTTCACTGTAAATTTGGATGAGGTCGATATTATTTATCAAGAAGAGCTATTGGAACTGAAATATGACGTAGGGAGCAAAAATATTTTCAATTGTTTCGAAAGCCAAAAACTGGCAAAATAAAAAAATGCCTGGTTTGTATCCAAAAATGTGGGAAACAATGAAAGATATTTTAATACCCTTTCCCACATCTTATCTTGTTGAATCAGGTTTCAGTGTGGTGAATAACATTATGACAAAACAAAGAAATCGTCTGAAAATCACTGAAAGAGGAGACCTTCGTTTGTTTTTAACGAAAATTGAACCAGACATAAAATATTTAGTCTCACAGCATCAAGTTCTTATTAATTATTAAATTTGATTTTTAAAATTTCTTGTTTTTTTCAATATATGTCTTTTTTAGTTGCAATAAAATGTTGGTAATAAAAATTTGTTTTTTAAAATCTCCTACATTCCTTCTAGAATTTTTCCCAACCATATACTGAATTGAAATATAGCGAGGTTGGTGAGCGGTAGGGAAATTTTACCCATGAAAAATAGGCAAAAGTGGGCGCTAGGCATAAAAAGGTTGACGACCCCTGGTCTAGACACTCAACGAGTATCTTATGGCTGTCAAATGACGATGATGATACAATTATTAAAATATCTGATAAAAAAAACAATCTCTGCGATTTAAACTAATTAAAATTCAGTCTTCGGAGTATAAATAATTAAATATGTAAATTGTTCATATCAAAATATTTTATTGATACTTTGCAAAATTGTTCAAGTGTATAAATTATTACATTTATAATAAGGCGTATTTTTATGTAATTGTTTGTCTTATAAATTTTATTTATCCCAATGGAATGGTTTGACAAAATCTGTACATCAGAGCAATTGTGTTTTTTTTTTAATTACTAAAATCAGGGCTTCGACTGTTATTTTTGTTGTTACGATTATCAGTTACAATAGGTTCAATTAAAAAATATTAATCGGTTGAGTTCTGTTTTTTGTTCTGAAGAAAATAACGGCTAATTTCGGTTCAGCTCCGATTTAATAAAATATTTTATTCCATAATTTAGAATACTTTAATAGGCATAATGAATTAATTGTTACAATAATAATAATTTATTAGAGTTATTAAATTTAACACTACATGTATAATCCTTGTATATATTTATTTATAATTAAAAAAGATGAAAGTTACCACTTATTACTAAAATATCTCCTATGTTGTTTCAATTTAAACTATTATTATTATCTCGTAAAATAAACTTTAAACCAGAGACTAACAAACACTAACTTATGTTGTTGAAGCTCCTAAAACTACCATTGAAATTTTGTATTATGAGGATGTGCAATTTTATTTCTTTATATATTTCTCCCAAAATTCTAAAATACGTCTTTCTGTCTAATCATGATTTAAGTTATGTAACCGATATTTTTTTCAATTCCATTTCATAGAATAATGATTTCAGAATGCTGAATTTGTATTAGTTACTTAAAATATCTAATCTATTTAACCACACTCATAATCGTTTCAAATCCTTTACTAGATGAATTTAATTGCAAATTCGCCTTGATGTAAATTTTCCACATTTGTGGAAATGCTTGCCGTAATGTTTTAATAATTAAAAATAAATAACAATAAAGATTGTATTAATATAAAATAGTACAACAACAATCGGTTACATTGGAAGTATTATATAAGTGTTAATATAACTACACATTTTTATTTACAGAATTATTTGAGTTTTTATTAGCTAGCGTCTAATTATATGTTTCATATATATTTTCCTAGCTGAAATATTTTTTTAGTATTAAAAAAATTGTAACATATAATTGTAGCTCTAAATACATTGAGATTGAATTCTATGCCAAGAGAATTCTAAATACATTGAGATTGAATTCTATGCCAAGAGAATTCAATCTCAGCGTATTAGACTTAGCTAGAATGACAATTCTAATGCTGGGAATGATGTGACGCAAGTAAGAGATTAGCGTACATTTTTTCCTGTCGATGGATATCCGGTCTTGTTACTTCCATTGCGCAGTAAAGCCACCAAAAATTGAATTGCAGACATGCAATTTCCGGGGTTCAACAAAATTGGTATGTAAGTCCTGTCTATAAAATCTAAAATTTAGGAAACATATATGTTTACAGTTAAGCATTAACATCTTCTTGCATTTTATTAATTTATTTGACTACGATGGAAATATGGCAAAACTGAAAGATTTCATACTGCCATTCGCCCATAAAAAGATTCTAAAGATGCAAGAGGAATGAGTCTCTCACACAAATATTCCCTACGATGTCAAACAATGACATCGGATAATTATAATAATATTTGAGTTCAATTGAAACTTTATAATTATTTATTCGACGCAGGATATGTGTTATTAAATTAATTTCAACGAGCCAAACTATCTACATAAATATTTTTATAAAATATGCGGAGGTAATGGGTATCTTCCTCTTACTTAACCCCTGGTCAGTGTTATAAAAAAATCCTTGAATTCATAGTTTTCATCGAAAACCTCTCCAACTAATGACGCTCAGTCGCGGTTGACTTACATAATCGAAATAATATAGATGTGACCTACAAGCCATAACATTGGTTTTGTTGTGATAGCACTATATAATTCAGTAATAAATACAATTTATTATATACGTAAAATAATTTTATACCCATTGCTAATATGTTTTACAAGTATTCGCAAATTTAACCCATCGAACACGTCTGCAAGTGTTTATTGTCAATTTGAGCGAATTGGGCCAGCGCTTTGTCGAACGCATTTATCACTTCGACGCCCCAGTATATATAGCAGGGAGTGGGTAGGTGGTGCGACCCACAGTTTATGGCTCGTTTTCAGGCGGCAAGAATCTCCTACCCCCACCCCCACAATAGCACAGGTAATGTTCAATAATAAATGTATGGAAAAATATTCAACTAGCAACCGCCTTGTTTATACTCGCTGAATTTCAAGACGATTCTTGAATAATTTTTAACACGTGCAAAAAATATTATATACCAAAATCAGTTGGACACAATGGGGACATCAGTTACATTTTTAATCCGATTCTATTCTCGTGGTTTTTTGCGAGTGTAAAAAGAGTAACGAAATTAAAAAAGCTGGTATTCCCACAAAAGGGCTGAGTTGAGGGATATAGAGAGACGGGGATAGCACACGTAGGGACATCCCTATGAATATTTTAATAGAATAATCTGAGTGTTGCACGATGGGGAACCCAAATCCTCTGCAAAATTCATATGCAATAAACGTTTTGTGACGTGCATTCCCATTGTTTCTATTTCAGGTGTGCGAATATTGTAACTGACTTGGCGCGAATTGAGTTGAAAATTATTTTGCAGTATTATTTTACAAAAAAAATCTGGTAGCTTAAATTAAATTGAAAACAATTGTTTAAATAAAGACAATTAATAAAAAATATTATGACGCTAGAGATCAATTATTATGTAACAATATTCGTCAATTTTTATGGTAAAGCTGTAGTTTTTAATAAAAAAATGACATTTTATCCGTTAGATTTTAGAAAATTCTCGTCCCTATTTTTTAAACATATTAGGGGGACCCAAAAGAGCTTTCGTATTTTATAACCTAATGTTCGTGTGCAATTTGTGTCCAGGCAGAATTCAGAAAACATGTCCATAAGATTTTTTTTGGATCAGACATCGTAAGATGCTTTTTTCGATCATGAATTAAATCCTACTAAAGCCACTAAAGCTATTTAATAAATGTATAATGAAGTTCTGACAGCATGTATATGTCAATTTAGATTTCGAAAGTTCAAATCAGGAAATAGACATTTTAAGGATGCACCTAGATCTGGATCTTCATCTAAATTTGATAATGACATATTAAGATCCCTAGACGATTTAAATCCCTAATTAACTATCGAAGAATCATTGCAGAGACTCAAATTTATTAAGGTCCTTTGTACAT
The DNA here is from genome assembly GCA_022495035.1 of Philopotamus ludificatus. Lineage (NCBI taxonomy): Eukaryota > Metazoa > Arthropoda > Insecta > Trichoptera > Philopotamidae > Philopotamus > Philopotamus ludificatus. The sequence continues at coordinate 7,966 of JAGXCT010035176.1, forward strand.
CCACATTTTCAAAGCATCAGTAAAACAAATGTTGTCGAGACAAAAAATTGGTACCTTTTTACCCTAAATTCTATTAAATAGATCGCATACAATAACATAAGTCGAAAAAGGCAATGATGTTCTTCGAATCAAACTCGTTCTGATTCCTAAGCCTGATTTAAAACTCCGAAGAGAATGAAAGAATGACCTAAGAAAAAAATGGAAGTTAAACTCGGTTAATCTGCCACACCTTTCATATTCTTCAGATCCTGCTCCTTCTGATTACATTCTCTTCAGGTCCATGGAGTCGTTTAAGTCAAAAAACATTTGCACGAGTATTTCGATTCAAAACCGGAAGTTTTTTAATTATGAAAAGAAAGATAGGAAACAGTTTCTAATAATTAATAAAATTATATTTTAAAATAATACATAAAGGATATATGAAAAACCATAATTATACTTTGTAAAAAATGTGCGATTTCTTTCGGGTCTCCCTTATTGTATTTGCAATTTTATATTTAATTCACTTATATCACATATATTTATATAAATATATTTAAAACAATAAAATATTCTGCATTATTATTTTAAAGTGATAATATATCATTGTTAGTGAGAAATAAACAAAAAAAGTTTTATAAATATTTTAATATCTTTAATATATCCTTTTTTTTAGCTTTATTAAATTGTTCCGGATTCTTCATCAGCATTAAAGTTTCCTTAGCTATAACTTTTATAACATACATGTTTGGAATCATTTAAAGCCTCATAATAAGAGTTAAGAACTGTCTACATTTGATTTTAACGATAATTTGTATTTTTTAAAAAATCATTACAATTAATTCAGATTGAAAGCGGTATTATACATTTTTTAAGCCATAAAGGCTTCTCAAATAAGTGTTCTAATCTACTATAGTTTATTATTTGTTTTATTTATATTTATTTATTTGACTACGATGGATGGATGGCATTACTGAAAGATTTCAAAGCGCCTCTCAGCCAAATAGAAGAACACTCGAATGTGAAACAACAACACTGTTTTTTTTAATTTATTTGATTTTTTCCGTTTTTAATATTATTTGTTGTATTGAAACTTATATTAATTCTTTATAATTAATAATTCAACGAAGGTTAGATGAATTAAATTATTTAATTCCAACATCCTAAACTACCTACAAAAATATTTTTATGAAATCTACAATGATAATGGGTGCATACTCTTGCATACTCCCTGGCCAGTGTTATAAATAATTCCCTGAACTCATAGTTTTTATCGGACACTTCAGATACTCAGTTTAAATCAGCCTACTAACTTAACCTAGTCAGGTTAACTTATATTATCGAAATAATATGCATAACACTGGTTTATATAATTAATTACCTACATAATAAAATTATCGATACTTGTATATCCGTATTCGAAAAGCCAAGATAACTCAGAGAACGTCCGTCACAGTCATGAGATCATGGTTGAGACGGAGGTGTCCTCCAGGTGGCAAAAACCCGCCTCAGGGATACAAGGCCACGCAAATAATAATAATAATTGTATATAACATGTGTGTGTATTATTGGGTAGTAAACCAATAATCTACAAAAGCTTGACATATCGAAAACTCATATTTGAATAAAAAAAACTGTTCAGTATGCCGCCGAAGCTGCAAATACTTATTTTACATTTATCCTAAACCCAGTTTACACTAGATTTGAATTTGTCGATGAAAGAAGGTAGGGCCAAGCCCCAAAACCGCCATATAAAACACGAAATCATATATGCTACATTATCGTTGAGTCATTGGGTCATCCCGGGCCAAATATTTAGCAATAAAAAGAGTCTGGGTCCGCGCTCGTGTTGCCATTGTTAAGTACACCGTATATCACATTACGGCCTCTATAAAATTGTCACGTATGGTCCAGGGATGGACAAAAAACACAGAGGGAGGGTGGGTGGCGAGGACCAGCGCAGTCCAGGCACCGAATCAAATCAATGGCCAAAGATATCAAATAAATAAGAATGGCCACGAGTGGTCTGGACGCACACCAGCCCCTGTCGGATCAAACACATTCATTCGAATTCAACGAAGCAGCCTCCGGCTCGGACAGATGGGACGGGCTTTGAATTTAAATGCGGCCCTGGCAATCACACGCCTGCGAGCCAATATCCGAGCCCTGGACCCTGCGCTGGAGACCATAACGCGAGGTCTCCGTCGCTGCGAAAATCGGGTTGAGGAGGAAGACTTCCGGATGATATCAGACGTGATGGGAGACGACGGGGGACGCCAATCCCGTCTGTCGCACTATTAAATTTAAAATCGATCATGTACATCAATTTTAAAGCAGATAGGCTAAATTAAATATACAATCCTGAAATACATATTTATTAACATTTTCATTGTAAAAATTAAGTATTTTTTTATAGAATAATAGTCTTTTTTTATAAAATAATTGCTTACAATTTATGAATGTCCTTGACGAAATAAGCTTTTTGCAATTATATATTAATCTTATCAAAATTATCTGCACTTAAACACGCGACATCCACTTGGCACGTATTAAAGCAAGCTGGCGAAATACTATTTTTAAAATTTTAATAGCTTCCGTATTCATATTTATATATTTTAGATAAATAATTTTAAAAAAATACGATACGATTTCATATCAGATAAAATTATTTATTATTTTATCTATAGAGCCATTTTTAATTAAAATAATAAAAGTTTTCTTGTTATTCATTACATTTATCATTTAAATTTAAGTAATATTTATTTTGAATCAATATTCAGAGAAGCCCCAGTGAAAAACCCTTTGTATTTCCTGGAATTAATTACCGCAACATCGTTACAGCAATATTTTTGCTCCCCAGTGACTTCTTGCCGGACCACCGGAAATGCGACTTCAGCCCTTACGGTATGAGCGAGGAAATGCCAGCGGAAATTAAAGAGGACACAATATTTCTTCAGCTGAATTTGTACGGTAGGAATTGCCGTCATTACATACAAAATATCAGCAATGCGAATTTATATATATTTTTTTTGTTGTATATTGAAATATGAATAATTAGAATATGAAAAGGGTAAAAGATCTGTATCATATTTTCCGCCGGCTTATTACATGGAATCACGTCAAAAGCTGAAATTGTTTGGAATCGCTTAAACCGGAATACTAATATTTTATATCTTTATCAGAACCCCATTGCCTCTTACAAAACGAATTCCAACCCCTACAGATATCTCCATTCGTATTCATTATCGCTGCTTCTATTGCCGACAATTTTCCGATATCACTTTTATACCGTTGAATATTAAATATAACCAGAGAGATTCATATAGATTTTTATGACGTATTACATTGAAAGTTTTCAGTTTACATTTCAGAATTATGCGTTATAAGATTGTTGGCTATTGTGATGCGTTTACTTACTAAGTGATTGCATTCATTAAATCTGTCGTCAGCTTTCCCTTTGACTTTGCCGGCAAATGTCGGTTTGATGCAAAATGAGGGCCAAATTGTTGAGCAGATATTCAGTCGCGCTGATAGGTTTCTACAACTCCACTCAGTAAAACTCAGTGAAATGTAAGAGAAATCAGGCGGAAAGTTGCCAAAGTGCTATGAAAGCCATAAAAGCTTTGCCTTCGTGTGCCTACACGTACGATCGCTGTATAGTCGACGCAAATCGTTCTGTCACAATAGAAAAAAACAATTAAAAAAATATATATATTATGATATTTTTCGATTTACATGGCAAAGTATTTATTTTTTTATATAGCAATGTAAACCTATACATAATTAACTTGGTATTTTTACATGTTGCCATTGTAAAAATAATTACTAAGTAAAATAGAGAAGCAGTCAGCGTTGTATTACGATGGAGTATATTTACTACGGAAAAAGAAACCACAAGCATTTCAAGTCAGATATTGATGAATTATTCTTAGTATTAAAAATTAAAACTTATATGCTTTTTCCCAATTTTTGTTTTATTATAAAGATCTAATAATTTGGTTTATTTTATTAGCTTATATATTTTTTGATCTCTAAAAGTATGTAACACTAAAAATTCCTATTGGTGATCTGGAGGATTTAAAATTAAGGATTTAGTGGTCCGCAAAGTCCTTAAGTCTGGTTTTTTTTTAAACATAATCCTTTATAAATGTTTTTAAAAAAAATGTATATTTATAAAAAACATTTCACAATATCCAAAAGTAGTTCACATCCTTATTTAATTTGGCGACCACTGATCTAAGGGAACTTCCGTCGAATAGACAACTAAAATTTGGTATTATTTTGGAGTTCTATTGTTTGTACCTTAGTAAAACCTTAATAAAAATGTGAAGGCCAGAGATTGAGATTAACACATTTACGATTTTTAATGCTTAATTTATTCGATAAAAGATTGAAGCCTACTTAAGCTACGAAGTCCATCCAAAAAAAATTATAGAGGCATCTTAAAACTTCACTTAAAAAATCCTTGATAGAGGAGTTGATAGAGGATTAAAAAATGAATTAAAATCAGGAAGACCTCTAAAATAGGACGGTGCGGCTTTAAATCCATTGGTGGAATTAGATCCTGGTAAAGCAATTAAAGAATTGTCTCAAGATCTCGTCTGTCCCTAGTCAACAGTTCAAGACTATTTGAATAGGATCGAAAAAAGGCAAGAAATTGAGGTACCGCACAAACTTATCATTAATAGCTCGGGAACGAAGGATAACCATATGTTCATCATTCTTGTCTATGAATAAGACCGATCCGTATTGGAAAAGGATTTTTACGGATGATGAAAGGTGGTTGATGTACAACATCTTAATAAAAAAAAACAAAGACTTTCTTCAACTCAAGCACCAGTTGTAACCCCCAAGATTATCATTAACCTTGAAAAAAATACTTATTTATATTTGGTGAGAAATTTTGGGCGTAATTCATTTTGATTTATTAAAATTTGGTCAGTTACAACCAAAGTTTATTGTACCCTTTTCATGAATTCTACATCATCCAATTTATTGACTAGATATTGCTTCTTCAGATTATCATCGTACTAAATCATTAGAGCATTTACTTAAAATAATCATTTTTACTTTAATTAGAAGATGTAAAAATTACATGGATTCATTTTTTGATTAAAAAAAACGTATTCGAGTATTTGAAAAATAACCTGAACTGTGGAGATAGATTATAAAGAACATTGGAAGTATCTGAAAACTAATATTTATTCATATTAAAACAAATTTTCAGTACTTTTTGGTTTGCCTTTTATTTTGAACAAATACACTTTAATTATTTACTATAAATAAATAAATTATAAGTGTACAACCAAAATTGCTTTTATTTATTAAAGAAATCCTTTAAATGTAAGAAATTGTATTATATTTGAATGGAAATGTATATGAAGTTAATTAATAACAGTCGAACCCCCTATTAAACTACTCCGAATAACGCGATGGATTGTAATATTCGCCGCCTATACCCCAACTTGCACGGTCATACATACACTCAAACGTTGGCTAGTGTCTGTGTATGCGACACGCGCCAGACTATACCCCCAATAACACGACTCCAACTTACATGGTCCCGATTTTAGTGTTAGTGGGGGTTTAACTGTACTATTTAAATGTGGATAACAAAATCATGATAGTATTAAGATACATACATTATTTTTATTAAACTGAAACATAAACATAATAAATAAAGTATAAATTCAACTGACCTACTCCCCCCCCATCTCCATCTTTAGATTCTTTGTCAACCCTTTTTTTGTCAAGCCATTCATCCATCATCAAATAAATAAATAACATTTTGTGAAAGACTTAATAGTGTAATTTTGTTAATAACAAAAAAATAAATTGGCATAGAAATATTGCATATTGCATTATGTATAAAATAAAATTTAAAAAACTATATCTTAGCACAGTAATCCCTCGAAATCAACCGCGTCATCCGAAGGAGGTTTGTCAGATACCTCAACCATTTCTAGTCAAGATATTGATGAAATCTTCATTAATATCTTTTTTATATCATAATTTAGTCGAAAATGATGACACCTTTGGCGATATCTCGCCGCAGACTAAGCTCTCGCAGAACGTGTCACTCCCACTCGGCACATCGTACCGGATGCGAGCGAGAAAAAACATCAGCAGTGAATATTGTTGTTTTTATTCTTTTTCGCAATTGCAGACAATGATTATGTATAATATTTATTCTACTATATTATATATATATTTTTTTTAGTTAAATTTTATGTACCTGTTTGGTCTCAAAGTCTTTAGTGCCACGACGTTTGCAGCGCACCGTGCGCAGTGGTCCAGATCCCGTTCGCGCGCATGACTACACAGTCTTCTATGGGTCACGTCAACTTGAGGGAGCAAATGCGAAGGAAAATTATAAAGGATGCCATATTAGGTCAACCGTTAATAGACACAGTCAGTCGCCACCCGGGTCTATTCAAGGCATTACCCAATTGTACCCAGTCATAGAATCGCGGGCTTAGGGGAACAAGAAGACCCGGTGCAAAATTGTGCAGAGAATCGCTAAGGATTCAGCATTCGGACCCAATGTACCCTGAACTAAATCCTGTCCACATTTTTTTGTCTTGTTTCCCTATGTGTATATTGATTGGAAATCGAATATGTGAAAAGAACCTATAGTACATGATTGAATAAGCTTTCAACAGACTAAACTACGTAATGATTTATACGAATAAAGATCTTGACTTTGTAATAACATATATATGACGTTGAAAGGTTTAAATCACTGTAAACTATTTATTGGGATAGAAAAAATACTTATCTATGAGTTTGTTGAAGAGAACATAAGACCGAGATGAGATAGGTCTCTTTCGTAATAGCATACACGGATCCGGAAGCACGCTAATTCCGTCCAAAGAGTCATATTAGAGGAGGGGGAGGTTAAGAAAGGTTAAAGGTTTGGCAGCGTCTGAAATGAACGATCTTATGATTATCTTATTCGTCACATTTTGCGCCACTCGGTCCATTGCGGCAGCGGCCCTGACGGATGAGGATTTGATATATTCAACGCTTTTTGACAAAAGCTCAAAAATGATATTTTTACACGGGATTCGAATAGCTCGCCCGCTCCGGAGCGGGCGATCAATTTTAATTTGGGCGCCCGGTATTAATGAGCCGCTGTCTGTGCCCGGGCATAATAACCGAGCGGCACCAAACAAAAGCGAGATAAATACGTCAAATTATTCATAAAGCTATACAGCTGAAACAAAAAGCTTTGTCACATTTTTCATCGACCCACAGCCCGGGGTATCGGTCGTTTAATTACGCCCAGATTAACCGTAATTCGTATTAAGCGCTTTCGTGTTATCCGTCTTATTATTGCGCCGGATTAAACGTCTCACGACACCAGCGATGCTGGATGAATAGACAACTATGTAAAAAATAAACTTATCATTTTATTTTTATTATATTTTTAGCATTTTTTCATTCAAGAAACTTATTGATTTATGTTATTCTCCGTTGATTTTTTTTATTTATTAGTTTGATTCGATCCTGCGATACGATTATTGAATGTTTTTATGAGAAACGTTAGCGGAAATCATACAAATTTATATCATTGATATGTTTTATACATATGTCACGTTTCATTCGTGGTGCTTTAATATAATGTCACATACACATATGCGCAGATCTATCAAAATGTATCAATGTGAATAAAATTTCTATACAGAAATGAAGCCCCAGTATACACATTGAATGTTAACGTGAAATATCGCATCATTTCCCCTCGACTCTAGATTTCCTTATAATAAAACCTTTTTGTCTTTGACGTCAATGTTCAGGCAACGGAAGATCAAAGGTCTTCGAAAAGCTTCGAACACAAGACCCCGACCCATTCTTCCAAAATAGTTAATGCCCTTAGACACACACACACATACATACACACATAAATGGTAAACAAAACTGTGAATTTGCCCCTTTTGTCCGTCGGAATCCGAAGGAATCCTAGGCACTTGTACGGAAAATTTGTCATTCCAATTTCGCATTTTATTTTCTACCCCATAAATCAATCGGATAGATGAAAATTAATGGTCGCTACGTACCATTTAGTCGAAAATATTTTGCGCAATTTTTTTGTCGGGATGAGTCGAAAGATATTAAAGTACAAGATTTTCCCCTTGTCCGTTCAGTGAGAAAATATTAATTTTTTGTGCGACATTCATTTTTATCTTTGATCGTGCGTACACTTGACAATTATTTCCTGTTTACTCAATGGAGGGAAAATTCATGAAAATTTTTACACACGCCCTCCACCCAAAATGGAATATTAAAATAAAAGTAAAATACGTAATTTATTTCGGCGAGAGATAAAAATTGGAATCTCGTCGGGGATTTTTGCCTATTACGGAATTTTTCGGCGTTAAACGATCATAGAGAAATTATTATGTGAATAAAAATCGCGGCGACATGAAATCAGCAAATTATGCCGATAATAAAATCGCGATCGAATAAATACAGATTTTTTTGCGCACACTCTCAATGAGGCCATTATCGCCGTCGTAATAAAATTTTAATAATTCTCTCGCAATCTTTCGTGCATAAACTTTCATACTATTGCATATTTATGATGTGATCATACACGCCATGGAATTTATAATACAATCAGCTTATTTGCTCGATCCGATACAAAGACTGGCACACATTAGAAGGGATTTGCAAAAGGCTGTCGCCTTAAAACAACATCGCTCAACAGGAATATTTTACATGGAGCCTTCATTCTTTACTCCGGCTTACAGCGACTTAATGAATATGCTGATGTACTACTCAGTCACAGACGTTGCAGACAATGCCAATTTGTTACCGATGATATGGCAAATAAACGAGACAGATATTGATATAGATAAAAAAGTATTTAAATTTATCGCCTCGGCATCGCTATCTATAATATAATGAATATATCTTGAACAGATTATATATATTTTTAATAAATCCCATATGCGAATATCCAAATATATGAATATACTAATTTATAGTATACCATTTGGCTATTTTTTTAAATTAAAAACAATTAAAATTAAAAATTATTATTCATGATATTTATTCAATATATTTAAACATTAACTACTTGAAATTTGTATAAACAAAATTAGCTTAAATCATTTAAATACCACAATAATTAAAAAATCCCGTTTATAAACAATATTTCTTGATAAATTGCAAATCAAAATCGATAACGAACCCTTTGAATAGAGTCAACTTTCCTTTTTGAATAGAGGCAATAATATTAAAACTTCCTTAAATCCTGTACGCCTCTCCCATTTGACGTTAAGCTTCATCATGACATAACTTAAAAGATACAATCCAAATCAAAAATAATATTTAACCTAGCCATGCCGATGGGATAGCCATGATTTGGATCCCCATTTTCTTATTTTTCTCCATTAACTCTTTTAATATAAATCTAACAAACATTTTTTATTTATCTAAAAAAGTTCTAAGAAATATATATTATAAATAGTCATATACATATAATATTTACTTCTATGCGATGTTTTTTACGCTTCATATTAATTAGTTAAGTAATATAAAATATCGATGAAATTATGATAAATAATTATTTTTATTTTTTTTAAAAAAATTGAAAATATTCATGAATAAATGCTTGGGGTATTTTCACCATTATAAATAGACCCCCCCCCCTCTAGATTCTTAAATTTAATTAAATCGACGTTCACATCATTCTTCGAATTCCACTTTAAATTTAAAATGGTTTGATATTAAATATTAATATTATAATAAGTCAATATCAAACCTTTTTCAGTATAATTCTAAAGATTTCAAATATTCTGTCTTCCAAATTTCGTTCCTAGTAATTTCCTACCGGCCAAAAATAATAAACTAATAATACTCTAAAAAGAGTTAGAAAAGTAAGACCTAAGAACTTCTTTTCGTCTGACCCACCTCTCCTATGCACTCTATATACCAATCATAACAATAAGATTAGATTTATAATATAGATAATAAAAATTATATAGCCTTTTTTAAAAAAAAAAGCGTTTTGAGGATTCAATTTAGCGTTTTGGATCAAATAAAATGACTTTAACATTTATTTAGCTTATTATTTAGATAATTTAAACTCAAGTTTTGATAAACTTTTATTAGATGTCTCCTAAAGCATGTTAGAACTTTTTTTATTTTTTTTATGGATTTAAAAATTAGCTTCGATGGGCAAAATGACTTGTATATTGTAATTTAGAAAATCTTTTATCATCCTCATATATAATTTCATCCCACAAATAATAATAAAAGGAAATACAGAAATCCTTCCAATTCGTAATTAAATAAATAAATTTATTACAGATTTCACTGATATATTTATATTGAATTTTTAATATAATTGTATCGGAATATCAAAATATTTTACCGATTTGAACAAACAAGTATCAAATTAAATCCAATATATCAAAATATTAGCCCTGTCGCGCAATAGAAATCCTTTCATCATAGGAAAGACCTCCTCAGAGAGGGGTCCATATGTGCATATGTATGCCTGTGTATATCTATATAGGTGTGCGTGTGTGGTCGCTCGTTACTCGTCACTCGTGACTC
>JAGXCT010035177.1:0-30133 GCA_022495035.1 Philopotamus ludificatus
TATATATATTTATATGTATATATGTTTTTTTGTTATTATTCGCGCGAACGTATTTTGACTTTGTTTATCGTCGGCATGTATCACAGAGAGTTTTGTTTTTGGTATTGTTATTGTTTGGTTTACGCGACGAGTTTGGGCCTCGAAGAGCCGTCGAGCGGTGGCGAGTGGTCGCGCGCCGCCGACCGAGGCACACGGAGCAGTGCGGGCCGGGCCGCGGCCACGTGCTGCTCCCACCGAGGGGGCGGGACTCCGCCGGGCCCCGCCCACTCCGGCCCCTCCCACCGCTGCAGCCGAGCGGAGCGCTTCGCTATTGTTTGCGAACGCGCAATTATTTACCGCAAGTGCACCGCCGATATATGCACGCGTATATAAGTAAAGTATATGCGAAAAAAAATGTATATATGAATTTAACGACTCGGCATAAACGCCGCGTCGCGCAATAATCGCACGTTATTTGCATAGTTTTCATTTTTATATATTTTTTTTTATTTTTATTATCGAAGAATTACACGCCACGGAAAATGTGTGCATCGCCTATAAAATTCGCGTGCATTATAAATGCATTACGCCGCGTTTAATTGTTTATTTTTATTTATTAATATGTTAACAACGACCGTGTGTATGTAATTACCTGTATGTTTTTTCATATAATAAAATTGTTAATCAAACTAATTATACCCTCGCTCGAAGATAAAAATATTCAATAAAAATAAGAATATATAATTTAATTCGTTTATTAGAATATGTAACATATAATAATATTTGTTATTTATTGAAATAACGTTTTACAATACTTAATATTTTATAGAATATTTTATTTCAACAAAAAATCGTGTATTTTATTTTCCATAAACAAAAATCATAGCATAACTTTTGATTGTTGTATATACAATCAACTCTTTTTTTACGCGGTCAATACTTAAAATATAATATATCATATATAATATAATAAATCTATTTAAATTATTTATAGAATAAATACAGTCAACGTTTTCTGTAAATCGCTGTTTTCTACAAAATTCTAATATTTTTAAGGTCAATTAAGATATTTCGTAAATCTATAATACATTTCCGAGCTAAATAAAGGTCTGTGCTCTTTGTTTGACAAGAAATTTTGGAAAAAGCAGCGATTTAGAGGAAACGCTATAGGAAGGCTGACTGTATTACATGTTTTTTTTCTGAAAAGTATCGACCGTATCGAGTATATGTCTAGGAATATTTTTTGTACGGTTTTAAAATATCACGGTTATCAGAAAAAGTGATTTTCTCTACAAGTATCTCAATCTTTATAAATATTACCAATATTTTCGATAATAAAATACAATAATAACAGAAATAAACTATCTATGATAGATCTTATAAATATATAGACTTCCGCGGTTTTTTAATTGCACGGTTCAGGAAAATTATGCTTTTTTCTAACGCATTGTTCAAATTTTTCATATCCTATAACCGATTTAGTTCTTAATTTAATTCTGTAATAACGAGAGTACAGTCAAACAAATTCTCTATAATCGCATAATTTATAACTGTATGGCATTAGTATGACAAAAAAAGGCAATTCAAACAAGAAAATTACAAAAAAAAATTCTTTAAAAAGCTATATTTGACTGAAGGTTATAAAAATTTGAAAATATGGCTTTTATACTTACTTCAATTGACAAGAAAATCAATTAAAAACAATATTTTAATGGATATTTTATAAATGTTAGTATCAATAAACATTGACAATAATTAACACTGTAAAAAATATGTCTATAACGCTGCACTATGTAACGATTAAAATTTATAGCGGTATAAATAACGAAATGTTAAGAAACATCATTCCATTACATTTTACGTATATTATACATAATAAATGATAATAATGTTCGAATTATGTTGAAGATGTGATTATAATGCTTAGAACACATCATCAGATCGTCGATATTTATTTAAATGCATCGTAATACATTATAAATATAAATAAAAAAAATATAATTGCTGATTTATACAGTTTTCATGCTATAATTTTATTGATTATTACTGTTGATAACGTCTGAGGTGGTATTATGCATTTTATAAAATAATTAATTATTTATTATGAAAAAAAAATGCATTAATCGTTGCATATAGGCGGTGCGAGGAGTGTGACCGCACCTTTATTCCCGGGCGGTGGGCGGTGCGCCGCGGCGGTGGGGGGAGGCGCCCTCCCCTCCGTCCTGCCCCCACCCCCCTCCCCTCGCCCCGCTAATGAGTAATGGGACTCGTGATGGGCCCAAGAACACCCCGACTCCGACTACGTGTTCATAGTCGAGGTGTCTCGCATTGATTGATTTGACACAGGCCGCCGATAAACGCTCGAAATATTCGCCATTAATCAGACCCCGCGCATACCTGTTGACCTTCGCTCATTGCGAAATTCGATTTGCGCGAAACCCGTGTGAATACGCGGTAACGTACGACTTCCTCCGCGGACCGAACGGCCGCATCCCGTCTCGTTTGCGTAAAATTGCAACCCGTTCGAGCTAGTCGTTAGCCGGATAATAAATGAACGAGCGAGATGCGAAATCTAAAACATTCCAAGAAATATTTTTAATTTATTTATTACGACTCTTGAATTATTGAGAGCGATCGAACTCGTAAAAAAATTCAAGATGGCGATTTATGATTCATTTGTTTTAATTATACTTTTTTGTATTGACAAAAATATGTAATAAGAATTCGACCGACAATCAATTAAATACATGGTTTGATAAAAATATATATGGATTTTTAATTCCGCTGGCGTTATAAATCCAATTGTATCCATATTTATATATTGGCATTGGTCGTCATGTTGAATGATTACTTTATTGTTGGGCCTCAAAAAGGTTTTTCATGTTTTTGAGTAAAACATGAAGAAAAATCTCCTATCCCTGAATATTAATAAAAACAATTAACCAGTGTTATGGCTTGTAGGTAACATGCATATTATTTCATAGTGGGATAGGTATCCGACGAAACTAAGGGTAAGTAAGTGGATGAGACCCATTATCTCCGCATGGTTTTTAAAAATATTTAAGTAGTCTGGCGCGTTGGAATTAATTAAATTAAGCCCATCTATCCTGCGTTGAATAAATAATTATAAAACAAATATTATAAATTTCAATCCAACAGAAACAATATTAAAAATAACCAGTGTCGTGGTTTGACTCTGGGGGGAATATTATTGAGAGAGACTCATTCCCCTATCATCCTTAGAATCTTTATGGAATCTATTGTAGTCAAATAAAAATAAATAAAAGTATGATTTTTTGCCAACATCGATAAGATAAATACAGAAAACTTGAATAAAGCGTATGATATATCAGGAGTCAGCAACCTTTTTTTACAACGGGCCAGTTACAAATTTAAAAATGTCGTGAGCACGTAAGAAACTTATGATAATACAAATTAACAAAATTAACCTATTTCAAAAAATAAAAACATAAAACAATCATTAATATACATACTATTAAAAATACGGCGAAAGATATATAGCGAAACCCTTGTTTTTACGTGCCCGTATTTCACATTTTCCCGCTATTTGTGTTCAATTTTTACAGTCCCGTTTTATTTGAGTACATTTAGTATCCGTCTTTATGTTATTTTATTTCCCGCAATTTACGTTTACTATTTTTAAAGGATTAGGATATTAGGATCAACTTGCTGGATAAATCGTTTCAAGAAGAGACACTCCATGGATCAGTTTTCGGGGAAATTCGAAGTGTTGATTTTGACAGCGATGAAGATTGGAAGCAGATGGACGTTTCTACTATAATTGCAGACTATTCTCCAAGATATATTTATACCGTTTCTAAGGGTTAAATTTGTCATGGAGGGAAATAAAGTAAAAACAGGCTTCTGTTCTTTTGATTACAAATTCAGATGGCAGTGAAAAGTTTTCACCGTTGGTAATTGGAAAAGTAAAAAAACCTCGGTGCTTCAAAAATGTCAATGAGATAAGCTATAAGGCTTATTGAGGATCTTATCTATTTAAAAGATCGAAATAGCTGTAAAAAGCACAAAAATATGTACCAAATTAATTTGCGTAATTATCTAAATAAAAATTAATTTTGAATTTTAATTTTCTAACCCGGAATTTACGTTTTCCCTCCAATCGTATTTTAATCGATCTCTTCAAAAACGCAAAAACGGAGTTCCATGAGGCTGCGGGACACTAGAATTTTTTAAAATTCAAAATGTAAAATCTAGAAGTGCCGCGGGTTGCTCATCCCTGATTTATCTGATGTGGAATACTTTGTAGGAGAAAAAAATAATATTGACGAAAATAAAACTCCGCGTATTTTTTTAACAAACCTGTCTTAACAGCTGTACCAAAGGTTAAGTGTTAAAAATAGTAACAATGCCATATTAAAAATTGTTTCTATGTATCTTTCTAATATCACTTTGACATTAATAGCATTAGAATATTATTCATAGTATTGTTCTAATTTAATATGCAGTCTCCTTCTGCGATGAGATGTGTATGCATCGAATTGAAACAGAATTCATCCACATCCATACAATCATATCCCTCATGGCGGCGATAAAATAAGAATTTTTCGATATCGAAGACAGCCGCCGAGAATACATAAGAGGTCCCCGGAATCAAATTGCATAAATTTGGGGGCAAGTGGCGCAGTTTAGAGTCCCCGTCCCCATACAGTCCATGCGGCACGCCGTACAAATAACGGCCTTCATAAATTTTCATCTTATTGTTTGCGCTTCCATTTCCGGTTCCTTTTTTGCCGCATTGGCCAGTCGGCGCACGGGTCGCCCAAAAATCAAATCAGTTCCGGACCCGGTCGGACCTTCGGCTTTTCCAATTTTAGCTGAGTTATGTGTCGCGAATATTGGGTACCGGGGACGAGGGGGGTGCTCAATATCGCGACCGTTACGCCCCACCCCATCGTTGTATTGTGCCCGGTTTTCTTTTTGCGTTATGGGGGGATGTGAAGGATTCTGTGTGTGTAATTCCGATAGTTTGGATTTCGATGGGATATTGTCTGGGAAGGGGGATACTGCACTCGCTCTTTTATGATTTTGTCAATTTATTTTTGTGGCCCTTTGAATTGTGGCGAAATTGCAAATTCAGCATTTTACGTCGTTTGATTAAATTGTAAATAAACATCGTTAACAAAAATACTGTAAAAACCCAAAATATACCAATCCAAAAGTAGATTAATAATCAAAAATATAATTATTAATTTGATTTATCTCGCGTTAATACGTAACGATGTTCGATGGTGAAAATTACATAGTTTTTTGTCACAATAGCAATTCACAATTCATGGAAGCTAGCAATTTATTATTTATTTAAGAGTATGGAACAGAATTTTATCACTTATGTTCCCAACCTAGAACGAACTTTAAAATGAAGTATTAGTATTTCTCTCAAGTACATACTTCTCTTATGTAGTCTATCCTTAAGTAATTCCTAATTAAAGTTCCTAAATATTCTTAACAACAAACATAAATATATTAAGCTATAAACTGTATTTTACATTTGAATCTGGCATATTCTCTAATTACTTCAACATAAGTAATTGATCTGCTAATGTCATAAAATCATCAAGCATCCATATTCAAATCCACCACTGACTAAGTGATATTTAAAAAAAAATTGTTATAATATTATACATAAAAAATAATATCATAGTTTTCTTCCAATTTGTTTTAAGCATAATCAATTCAGTAATTCGTAATTATGAAATTTTATATAAATAATAAATTAGCACAGGAGTAGATTTAGATATATAAATTTATTGAAATCTCATTATATTTAAAATATGATTTTTTTAAGATTTTTCAGAATTATGAATTCAGAAAAAACATATTAGTAACAGTTTATCTCTACCCTATTTTTCATATTAATTATAATTTTATATAGCAGAACTCTATATACAATAAATATAGGTCCAATAACAAAATTTATTATTCGATTTTTGGATCGAAATATTATTTAACTCAAAAATATGACGAACTGCACCAATTCGCGAAATTTAATGGCGCAGAAAATAATAACACTTTACCGAACGCACGATTTCGCCGAAAACTTAATATTTTATCTAAAAAATGTCGGAAACCCTTGTCCATAAAATGTTCATACTTTGAGATTTTTATTGTTTTATAATCAAAAGTATGCGTAGATAGCGGTAGATAACAGTTGACTAAGACAGGACGCCAACGTGGCGTAAGCGGATGTTAAAGTGTTAATATATCAGCCGGGTGATATTTTTCTCATTTATTTTATACATCACTATTATGTTTTCCAGATTATTTCAGATCGTGGTACTTATACACCTTGACCTTGTATAACACGGTCATATGGTTCCACAAAAACAATTGATTTCTTGAAACAGTTCGATTACTTTTCGAGATCAGAGAATTACATTTTTTGGAAGATTCTATATCTTCAGATGACGATTGTTCAGTTCTTTTAAATTATCATAAATTTTTAGTGCTCTCTTTTGAATAATGTTTCTGTCCATAGATATGTTTTTTTCATACATATAGAAAAATTATCAAAAATCATTTTTTAGCGATTATTTCAGATAATATTTTCAATCACATAATTTATTTAATTTTATGTAATATGGTGAAGTTTATGTTTAGAGAATAATAGCTGTGAATGCATTCGAACCAATACATTCAACATCCACGGACTGTCCATCTGCAGGGAACTGCAGCCACGGTGGCGGTCAAGCGGGGGATGAGAGGGGGGGGTATGTTTTAAAGCAGGTGGCACCGTGTATGATAACGCGAGGGGGAGGTCCCTCCCCGGTGGCCCCCTTCACGATTATTGTTTTGGACATCGGGGACACGTGTTGACCAATGGAGGCTCCGGTCACGTGACGTCGCCCCACCGCCATCAGGTGACCTCAGATTCCAATTTTGAGATATGGAGAGCTCCGCTTTATTGCCCGAATCGAATCGGGGTATTGGCATCCGACATCATTTACCGCAGCCGCCATGTCGTTAGTTTTTATCAGCGTGTGTCGCATACGCCCTTGCGGCCCCCGTCCGTTTTCAATTTGGTCCCGCGGGAAACAACGCAGATACCTCAAATTGAATTTTTCCTTATTAATCTGGCGATAAAAGTGCTAGGCGAATGAAACACCTGGGACTCGGCGCTCCCGGACGACGATAATTCACCGCCTCCTCGACTGCCTGATGCTAAGTGTCCCTAATTGTCCACCTACAACTTTGCAGGCGAAACTCTTGCACGTGCAAAACGAGACATAAAGGTGCATATATACCCGACGCAAATTTAATTCGGATTAACCCTCAGGCCGCCGAGATAATAAATGCTGTAAATTCAACTCAGTTATAGAAGCTGAATAATAATAATAATATATATTCTTCGAATCGGATCAAGATCACGTGAATCACTTATTGAAAATTAATCGGAAACGAAATTTCCATGCATTTTTCTATGGGATCGTATCGGCCATGTCCGAAAATCCGTTTCCATTCTGTCAACAATGTAGACCGAACGTAATTTTTCCAAAGTGATCCGGGCATTTTATGAACCGTCTTCCCGGTACGTGATTTGTTCCCGGAGGATGATTGCGAGATGCCGAGTCACATCCTCGGTTCAGTACGTCGTCGTCGTGGATGGGGTGGGATCCGGAGGTCGGCGGGAGCGCGACGGGGGTGGCGGTGGGATAAGGGCGCCTTAACCGGAATTCAATTAGTGAGTGCGTGATCCGGCCTTTAAGGGCTTATCCCGTGTGTATACGTACGTACAAAGTTGGTCCATTCCAAGTGGCTGACCAGGGCGAAACTTGCCCTCCCCCGGCCCGCTTTGGAAATAGCCTAGGTACCTACAATATTACCTAGTTGTGGAAAATTATACGCTATCCCGTCTTATCCATTATCTATTATATAGAGCTACCAACTAAAAATAAAGAAACGGTTAATTGTTGCTGTTATTAATAATTAGGAAAAATATTAAGATTTTTTTATCAATAATATAGTCCTAAAATCTCAGATAATTTAATATTCAACTCCGATTCAATTTTTTTCAGATTTATTTAAGAAAATATATCAACGATTCTTTTAAATTGAAACCTTTCTCAGTAAAATAACTTATTCTTAATAATCAATGAGCTATGAAGGAAAATAAGAAATACAATGTAGCTTGAAATTTATATAATCATACTTTAACCTTTTATAATACATAGTCAAACAAATATATTGCCGAAAAGATTTTTAGCAAACTATTTAATATCAGATCTAACTCTAGATATGCTTTTTATTCATTTTTCAATGAATAAAAAAAATATAATGAGAGGAGTGACTCATAGATTCGACTAAACTGGACAATAGTTTTGGTACCATATAATTTTATTTGGTACCATGTTACTATTTATTTTATAAAATCTTAGGACTTTTATTTGTTTATTTGTACTACGATGGATGGATGGCATAACAGGACGTTTCCAGAGCGCCATTCACCAATATAAAGATTCTAAAAATCTATATATTCCCCCCAGTGTCAAACCACGACACTGGTTAATATTAATATTGTTGCAGACTTGTTAAACTACTCAAATTTGATCTAACTTTCTAAAAAACAGGTATGATTTGTCAACGAAGATCGAAATACAAAATATTATGAGAGCATATAAATTATATTAAAAATAAATTTAAATGTGCTAAAATTGTATATAAGATTTGGAACTTATCTATTATGCAAAATGCAAATCAGTTCTAATATTTATATAAAACCTGGGTTATGGCTGTAAGTAACTTGTATATTATTTTGAAAATGTAAGTTAACCGCGACTGAGCTAAACTAGTAGTCGGATAGGTGTCCGACAATAACTATGAATTCATGGAATCTTTATAACACTGGCTTTGGAATCTTTATGTAAGTGTAAGAGACCCATTACTGTTTTATAAAAATATTTATGCACGTTGGAATTAATAAATTTATTGCCATCTGTTTTTCAAACGACATAAAACGAATAATATAAATTTCAATTCAACTGAAATAGTATTAAAATTAATCAGTGTCGTGGTTTGGCACTGGGGGAATATTAGTATGAGAGACTTATTTCCCTTGCAACTTTAGAATCTTTATATGTGTGAATGGACCTTTAGAATCTTTCTGATATGCCATCCATCCATCGTAGTCAAATAAATATACATATTTAAAATAATAATAAAATTTACAATACAGAACAAAACTAACAAGATTAAATTATATTTATTCTAAAATAATCTCTCAGCAAAATATTTCTGCTTGAGATTCAGAAGAATAAATTCAGATAAAAATCTTCTAGAAATTTAATAAATATTCTAAGATTAATACTTATTGTTGTTAATCATAATTGATATTCTAAGATAAATTCATATTTCTATACTAATTTCAATGAACTCTATTCTAAACTGGGTCGATTTTTGCACGAATTTCATTTTATCTTAGATTCATCATTACTTTTTTGACATAAAGAATTATGAAAAAAATATATGGTTCATATTTTGAGCCTCTTTGTTTTTTATTTGCTATAATAATAATCATATTTCATATTATAATTGATAAAAAAAATGTTTGAATTGAAAAAATTAAAAAAAAATTGTAGCGTTTCCCACTAATGTCGAAAAACAAATAACTTTGTGGCCCGCTTTCAAGCAAAATTCTAAGAGGCATTGTGTAACAATCTGAGGCCTAATTATGTGTGATTTCTAATTGAATAAATTATAATACAAAAAATATAATTGATAAAACAATACGAGTGAAAAAAAACCATCAAAAATTTATTTCGCGGCGAGAGTAACGCGACGCTCGGGGGCCGAAACCACCATAACCCCCTAGTATTTTTTCTCTTTTTTTTGTTATATTATTTTTTTATTTTTCCCTTGCCATAACGAGCGCGCGACATATCGCCATGTTTCGATTAAATTGTTACGTTTTTATATAGCGCGAAAGCATGAGCGCGGTGTGACGGCACTTGGCGGTAATGTAATCTTCTCCGCGGCGATATTTCACAGCGGCCGTCACAAAGAATTACGACCTATTTTATTTTTATTCCCGTTCTTTTTTTTTGGGAACCCACCCCGACCTCCTGTCGGGGTCCCTCTTTTGACATACTGCCTCGGAGGTCGCGCAGATAATTCAGAAAATTGCACGGCCGCGTATTACGGTTATTGGGTGAGTAACGGCCGGGCTGAGGGAGAATTTTATCGAAAAATATTTAAATAAATAAACAACTGCAAATATTGCATTCATTTTTAAAATATAGATCTAGTATTAATAAATTACACAAAACATCGGTTCCAGAAACTTCAGCTCATTGTGAAGAAGTTGAAGGACATAAAAATGTATTACACATTACAAGATTTTTATATTTTATGTATTAATTCTTATTTTTTTAAAATATCAATAAGAAAGTATTGGTGAAGATTTTGTAATTTTTTAGGTAAAAATAAGGAATTCACTTGAAAATCCATCCCTTTTTCAATAAAATCATATTCGCTGGCAATATTTGCCATAATTTGTGGATATTATTAGGATGAAATTGAACGGGGAGGTGTAGTATATTATTATAAGACCGGGTCTCATAATAATTTTTGTCCCGAAAGACGCTTTAACCTAGCCGTGCCGATGGGGTTTATTTGGGACCCCAATTTTTGCTCGAATAACTCTTTTAATATAAATCCTAATTTTCACAAACTGTTTTTGTATTTATCCAAAAATTACAATATTACCTGCTGTTGCTACGGGCGCGATGTGTTTTCTCGTTCGCATTCAGTACTTAATATAAGACCGGGCTTTAACCTAGCCGTGCCGATGGGGTCTATTTGGGACCCGGAGTTTTTCTCGAATAACTCTTTTAATATAAATAATAATTTTCACAAACTGTTTTTGTATTCATCCAAAAATAATAATATTCCCTGCTGTTGCTACGGGCTGTACGATGTTTTTTCTCGCTCGCATTCAGTACGATACTTTTGTACCCAGGATGTACATATCGATTAGTTAAAAAATCAAAAATATCGACCAAATTATGAAGCATATCATGAATAACTATTTTCTTAGAATAATTCATTTAAAAAATAAAAAATTGATGAAGAATTCATCAACATCTTGACTTGAAATGCTTGGTCTCTGAGAGACCCCCTTCGGACGACGCGGTTATTTTCAAGCCGCCATGACGGATGGGTTATTAAGGCATTGATTTAGGGAATATATTTATTTCGAGAAGATTATATAGAGAGGGAAACTCTTTATAAAAAACCGCATACCAAGACTTGCCTGGGTCCCCTATGGTATGGACAGAAAGGGAGCCCTCACGCCGTGTGAGACTCAGGTTCCTTTGGCCTCAACTACCATGGTGAGAGTTCAGGTCCATGCCCTCAGCGAGTGAGATTTTGTGACTGGCAATGATGATGATGATGATGTTTTTATATATATATATATATATCATCTATTTGGTCAAAATATGTGGACTAATTTTTGGAATCTGAGCTTATATCACGATCATATTCTGAAAAATCGATAGGTCTTAATTTCGAGAAAATCATCGGTCGAGAGTCATCAGAGTTATTTCTAAATTCCCCCCATCCTATATTGATTTATTATGTAGTTTGCGTTATCAAGGCATATATCTTATTATACAACACTATAGATCTCATCTTGATTTGAAAGATCATTAAAAATTTGGGTCATAGAAGAGATGTTTTTATAATTTATTATAATATTGTTGACCCTTATCAAAGTTTTTCTTATATATTGTAATTAAAAATTTAGTAAAAATGTGCATAGTGTAATTGGGAAACCGTTTTAAAACGAGACTTGTACTCGTCTTGTATATAACGACAATTTTTTTTCAGTCGCGTTTATATGAATTGTAAAACAGGGATCCGTGTGTGCGTCTAAAAAAAAGGCCATTTTTTTCGTACACACAAACTTATGCTAATTATTATTTCACTTTCAAATGAGACGTTTACTATTTAAATAAGATGAAAACTATGATAATGTTATGAATCGGTAGTTAAAATTGTTATTTCATGCATAATGCATGAGCGCCAGAGCGCGGTCGCATCTGGGGGGCAAGTGAAACATAAAAAGACCGACGTTTGTCGACTAAATATCTCGAGAACTAAAAACGGCGACAATCTCAAATGCAACATGGAGTACCATCAATACTTTATTTATAATCCACGGCAACATTCTCGCTCGTACAATGTAGAGTTTTTGAATTAGAGCGAATTGAATCGTCACGTCTCTCGATAATTCAATTTATTTTTATTGCCTTCGGCGATGGTCCGGCCGCTGTCTTCGATGTACACGGTCTCGATGTACGCGGCACTTGCAACAATGCGCGATCCATCACCGCGGGGGACCTCGTGTGTGGTCTCGGAGGCGCCGCCCCGACAAATCATTATCGAGCGATGCCTCATCTCCGGAACCGATCGATTATTACACGGGAAAATGCTGTCAAAATACGGCCATGTACTCGATAACATGGTATGCAACGATCGACTACATTAATTATTGGTTTGGGAGCCATGGAAAAACACTAAATATCATCTGAAACACTTCGCAATCCAATGAAGAAATACGATATTTATTTAAATGCTCGTTTTCGAGGTGGTGGGTGTGCTAAATCGTTGCAAGTCGCCGTCTAATGCCGACGCCGTATTAATTTTTTAATATTCGAGCTATTCGAGCCGATCCAGTTCGTGCCGCTCGATACCGAGTGATTCAGATCACAAAAATAATTTGATACATCGGCATTCTTAAGCACGGAGATCGGTTACACGAGGCTATTTAGGCACTGGCTAAGAATTAACGACGTGTGGTCAGCGATGGACATTTGTCATAAACTTCTCCAATATGAAAGAGATAAATGTCCACGGCTCACGGGAACGGAATTCGAAGCCTGCAGAATGCGTATAGCGCGCGTACTCAATAGAGTATTTTATACTCTACTCAGAATCACGAATAATTAAACCATAAAATAATGCGAAATGATATATAAATTATATGGAATTTGATCAATAAATCAAGAATAACGTATAATATTAATATTAACGTATAATGTCTTATTTTTTACACAGTATAGTCAACCCTCCTATAATGCAGCCTGCTTTAAATTGGCGCGTGCTGCAGTCCCTTCTATAGCGCTTTCATTTAGACCACCGTTTTTACAACGTTTTCTACGCGCGAAATTAAGGCAAATCTAAGCAATATAAAACAGTTGAAATACAACGTATTTAGGTTATAACCCTAAATTTTGTATGGTTGCTTAGTCTTCTATAAGGTGGATTTATATAGCGTGGTCCCTCTAGCGATCTTTGTGTCACAGGAGGGTTGACTGTAGTCTTTTAAACATATATCTTCTAAACATTCAGATAATAATAACCTTTGTTATTAAAAAAATATGTTTGTGGTATCGACGCAATTAAATTTCACTAGTTTGTACAGTCAAACCTCCTAAAGCGCCGAGATATGGACCACGCTATAGAAACCCGCCTATATAAGACTAAGCAGCCATACATAATTTGGGGTTAGGTTTTTTTTAACCTAGCCATTCCGATAGATCTATTATTTTTGACTTTTCTCAAATAACTCTTTTAATATAAATCTTAAACGTCACAAACTTTTTGTATTTGTCTAAAAAAGTCTAAAGATTGAATATTATAAATAATCATTATCTTATTCGCTTCTGTTGCCAGAGGCGCGATGTTTTTCTTGCTCGTATCTGGTACGATGTGCCAAATGCGAGAGAAACGTATGAGTGACACGTGCTGCGAAAATCCAGTCGGCGACGAGAGCAAAATTCAAAAATTCAAAATATAGACCAAATTATATTATTATATGAAGAATTCATGTGATGTATTATTATTATAATGGAACTATCGTAAAGTGTGCTCTTCTGTTTTAGTTTTATCAGTAGTTTTTTCTCCATTGATATTATTTGAAAAATTTATGTCGCATTTATTTCTCAATTTCGCATTTATTTCGCATTTATTTCGCATTTATGTCGCATTTATTTCTCAAAAACAAAGATAGAATTATTGTATAAATAATAATGAAATTCCTATTGAATTGACACCTATCCATCGCTTAACACGATACTTCCTTAACACGGTTTCAGTTTTGTTGAAGAGTTTTTTTTTCGATTAAATCTTGATATGTAGACCTGCGCAAAGCTGCGGGAATTTCCAAGAATAACGGTTAGAGTATATCTGGACGACAACTGTCCATTTTAAATGTAAAAAAATGGTACACCTAAAATAAATTTCTTTTTTCTATGTTCATAATTTTTCAATAAATTTTCAGTTCTATCTACCTATTTCTTTCATATTTTTTAAAAAGAACGTATCCTCTCTTTTTCATACATTTTTTAGTCTCGCTTAACACGGTTTCGTTTAACACGGTGATCTAGCAGAACCTATCTTCCGTGTTAAGCAAAGGGATGGGTGTATTACATATATAATTTAGTGTTTTGTAGAAAACGGCGATCTAGTAGAAAGCACTGTAGGAGTGACTGTCACACACACTGCTCTATAGCAGAGAGCGCTATAGGAGGGTTAACTGTACGAGAATATTATTTTATTTAATATTAGAAAAAGATGTCAGGTAAATAAATAGCAATATTGAGTATGAACTGAATACAGATAAGAACAAATTGTTACCAAAAAATATAATAAAAAATAAGAGTAATAAGGAAAATCAGTTCGGGAAAGCGATTCGAGCATGATTGATGTATTGTAACAAATTATTTCGTGCAAAACTACCTTTTTTAAACCAATACGTGATCGTTGAGGCTATATAAAAGATTTAATATTAATTCCACTGCAAAAGTCTTCAAAATAATGATTAATATTGACAAAGATAAAGAAATTTTGGTACTCATAAATAATTTCGACTGAAAACTCGCGAAATTTCATGACGCCATCGTTTAATAGAAAAAATTAAGAACATTTTGCGGTTTCGACCTTTGGAAAATTTTACTTCTGGTGGATTTATTCAGAAATTTTCATGGTCATAATTTTAACATAGAATTTCTCTTAAATCGTAAACGTTTTAAAGAACAACATCAAGAATTCCAGTTATGATTGTATATTATTTTCGATTACATAGATCCACGACCTCTTCGCAAGCCACCGACTACATCCGTCAGCAAAGCCTCGCCGCAAGAGGATGCCCGCCGTGCCATGGGAAGTCGAGTGTGGCAGAGACGTTGGCAGACCAATGACAAATATTTGCTGCATTACCGACGATGATGATCCATTGTTTTCATCATGTCACCCGCAAGAGCGTGGACCTCCCGCTTAGCCAGGAATTCGCCTCTTGTTAGCCCAACCGGCTCCGCTAGTAGTGGTGCAAGTGGCCCCTCGTACACTGCTTGCGGTCGTTTTGCCACGGGCCGACGGCGAGGTGCCCCGTCTTCGGGATCCTCCGGTTTATAAACACGAAGGCCAAATGGGGCCCTATTTAAAGCACGCCGGGGAAAAAAAATGATGCCCGGTTGACATGACAGGAGCCGCCCGCATGCCCGATCTTACCAACAATACATCAACGGCCATTATCGGGAGCCATCTCACAAACTTGTCCAAACGCTGGCATCGCCACTAAAATCTAGATTATTCGTTTGGATTTAAAAAAAAAAATAATACCGAAATATTCTACCACGGAATTACCGTGCAGATTTCCAATGGCGAATCAATAGCGGAGGCAATGAATGCGATTGTAAAATATATTTTGCAATTCATAACATCGTTTCTAGGTATGGCATAAACATACACGTTAATTACACGTTGAATAAAAAATCAATATGCTATGTCATGTAATGTTACAGGTAGCATTGTCTATGAACTATGATTCTCAAATTTAAATAAATTAGTCACCTAATCAATATTAATATATGTACATATATTCAGCAGGCGCCATTAAATTTCGAAAAAAAGCCTTTTTTTTCATTAACCAAATTGAAATATTGAGTCACACAAAAGCCAAGAATATGCTGATAACATTTTTTGACACAATACTTAAGGATACTGAATTCAATATAAATGGCTATATTGTATAAGTTATCAAAATAATATAATAAATGAAAAATAGGAACAAGAAAACTCGCAAAATTTACTGTCGCCGACTGAACTGTAAACGAAACTGTGAACTGAACGAAAATGTAAATTTTCGTTTTAAAAAAAACCCAAGTTAAATATTTTTTATAGCGGTATATTGATACACTAGTTCTTGACGTATCATGACATTGGTAGCCACGTTGGATGCTTACAGTATTTTTGACTGAAGAGAAGATTCCGCATATTTCAGAGAGCTTAGCGATTTTTAGTTCAAAAAGTTGTGAAAATGTGGAAGGAATTTTAGTCAAAATACACAATGTTATAAACCGTCGGACTCCGTATTCGCCAGTGATAGCTTCTGATACTTCTTCCTTAACCTAGCCGTGCCGATGGCGTCTATTGGGGACCCCAAGTTTTTATTTTTTCTCGAATATAAATCCTACATATCACATTTTTTTTGTATTTGTCTAAAAAAGTCTAAAGAATAATTATTTTAAATAATCATTGACTTACATTGTCCGTAATTGCGATAAAAAATAAAAACAATATACGCCTCTGTTACCACGAGAGCGATGTTATTTCTCGCTCGTATATGGTACGATGTGCCAAGTGCGAGTGAACCGTCCTAGTGACATATTGAAGAATTCATCAATATTATAACATGAAATTCCTGACCCTTCGGATGACTTTTTTTATAGGGCGAATTTAAGGTCGGTTAATGTCTAAATTTTCAAATAGTAAAGTGATCTGACATTTGTCCAGTTATATATATTTAGTTATGATTAAATATTTTTTTATGACATTTTATGACAAAATTATTTTGTTGTTTATTGACATAGCCGTTCCGATGGGGAATATTTGTTTTTTATTTTTCTCGAATAATCCTTTTAATTAATCCTATATATCACAAACTTTTTATGTATGTCTAAAAATATATAAACAATAAATATTATAAATAATCATTGACCTTTATTGTCCGCAATTGCGAAAAAAAATAAAAACAACAATATAGTGCGAGTGAAACGTACTAGTGACTCATTGAGAATTCATTAATATCTTGACATGAAATGTCTGATAGACCCCCTTCGGATTACTCGGTAATTTTCGAGCCGCCGTCACGGATCGATAATAAACGAAGAAACCACAGTTTACCAAGGTTATTGACAAAAATACGGAATAACTTAAGTAGCCTCGAAGATTTTGATCGATAAATGGAGGTTTTTTGCTAAAAATTTAAAGAGATTAAACTTAAATCCAGTTCTGAATCGGTAGTTAAAAGTCTGACTATCTGAAATCCTTGATCTAAATCCTCTAATCCTTGATCTAATTCCTTCTTCCGTTCAATCGTTTCTCTACTTTGTTATATTATATTATCTATCATTTAATTCGATATTTGTGATTCTTAAAGAATGTGTTGTGTGTTTTAAATTAATTTTGATTAAAAAACGTCAAATTTACAAGCACAGCATTAGTGAAATTAAATTCCAACTCAACAATAAATACGCCAACATTGATGCAGCTGCATTTTACTGCATCATTGTGCATTTGCCTATATGAAATGCATGTTTTATTGTTAAATAAAACATCGTTGATATTTAAAACATAAGCAATAAAAATAATTTTATTACAAACGTATAAAACTCCACCTTTTGTCACCGTGGGCCACGGTTCCGAGAATCGATACTCGGTAAAAATAAAACGGACAATCAAATTTATTGCCTATTCCATGAAACACGCTTTCAATACTACGCATCCTTCTAATATAGATTTAATGTCCCACTTTAGCGTCGCTGGTACATCCATCTCCCACTTTGTCAAACCATTGTCCGGCACAGGGCGCAATCCCCCCGTCTCATTATTGGCCCGTTGGTCAACTGGCTGTCCTCCTATTGACACTGTCACAATGCATTTATTTGGCCACAAGAATTATTGGACCGGTCCAAACACGAAATGCCATAAATCGTTTTCGGGTATACGCACGCTTCCAGGGCGTTGCGATCACCTGTCCCGCTGGCATCTGTGGTGGACATCCCCGGCGGTGGTCCTGTTTGCCCTGGATGTTGTTGATCTGTTAAATTGGCTATTGATAGCATAGTTTCGTAACCATTCGTCATTGTTAGAGCGCAGAAAAAGATGTGATTGTTGACGACGGTTCGTCCAAAAAAACTACAGCAAAAAATTGCAGAATACCATTCTTGAGTCACAATACCATAAATATATATTAATAGGTTCGCAAAAATATATATAATTGTGTTTTTTCTCTTATATATTTTATTCGCTATGAAATGATATAAAATTTCACGACTGAACTTGATAAAATCAATATGTCTGATGAGAATAAGGGATGAGGTAATGCTTCATAGTCCAATTCATTCGAAATTAAGAGGGATTGTACCTTTAAATGTACAAGTTTTTCAGCAATCTCAAAACATATTTTTTTATATTTTCTTTGCGAGAACTCAATATAATATTATTGGAAAACGAAATAAAAAGCATTTGAAAAGTTTGAATGAAATAAAACTTAGATAAGAAAAATGAACCTGTTTGGCATTTTTATTACTTAATAAATGGAGAAGAAATCCATAAATATGATTATTTGCGCCAATAGTCGCGACTGTATTTGCAATCGAAACCACTTTTCAGGCAAATCAATTTTAGTATTCAATTTTTGTATTTAAATGAGCAAAAGCTAAATTTATTTAGAGACGAGAGTGCTCTGATAAATGGTGAATATTCCACTTAAGAACAATATCATAATAAAGCATTTATAGAGAAATTTAAGGATGAAAGAGCTAGATAAACTAGAGCAACTACCAAAAAAATGTACTAAAAGTCATGCAGCCTTTGCCCAAAAATTTGAAAATATGGACCAGAATCTTTAAAGGCACGCCTGGAATCGATGAAAATTCACACCAAGTCATCAAAGGTCATAAGTATTATAGCAAAGATGATGAAAATATTTCCGAATAATTATCATAAATATTTTGTGAATAATTATTATAGATATTTTGGAAATAAAAACAACTTTTTATATTTATTATTTATATTTTTTTTAATGATTTTCGAAACCCGGTCGTATTCGAGAACGAGTCTAGAGTGTTCAATCCATTTTTACTTGAATTGCTTACATTTTTATTACAATTACAATAAGAGATATGAAGAAATTAGATATTGATAATGATTTTACTATGAAATAAAATAATCTGAAATCTTGAAAATATGGCCACTCTGCGAAATAGAATACTTTGAAGAAGGTTGATAGATTAACTTTGGGCGAATTGAATAGTTCTTCAGTCATTGAAAAATATGAAATAATGGGTAAATAAAAAAACTCTATTATGTAAGATCTATTTATGTTTCTTTTAATATTTTTATAGGCAACTTCTTGATTTTTTCGCTTATTATTCACTAAATTAAATATTGAGATGCATTCAACTAATTAAAGAGTATTATTTGCATATCTTATGAGAGTTTTATATATTTTTTTTAATAAATTTCTTTAATTTTATTGAAATTACAGCAAGAAACAGGGATAAATAAATCTAGAGTTGCCTTTTCTATGAGCTAAGTCAAAAATCATAATAATTATTTATATATTGACAAGCTAACAATATGAATTTGCTATGAAATATTGTGTTTAGATGATGTTATATAATTTAGATATAAATAAACGATAAACCGCTGCATAATTTTATGATTTATCACGAGAAATAATCCTGAAATATTACAATATATACCCCCTTCTGTATAATAAAATCAGAAATGTTAAAAAATCTTCACATTTCTCATTCCGTACAACTGTCACCGACCACCATGTGAGACACGTCACCTCGAGCAATCAGCCACAATACAAACATGGGGTTGTTGGAACGAACCGATGTGAAATAGACCCGCGGGGGGCGACCGCTCTACCCAACGAGAGAGAGACGCCATCAGGGTTCACCAAACAAAATTATTAAATCTTTGTTAAATGACCGCTTGAGTACTCCTGGACTATTGTCGCGAGACCATCAATCTTCCCCACTTCATTATTGCTGTGTAAACGCCTCGAATGCCAACAATGGGCCAAAGTGCATCTTCATGATGGTGGTCCCGAATGATATTGTCAAAATATTGAATGTGCAACGCTGAAATGTGCATTCGGACACAATGCCGCTATGAGAATGAGCTAGTTACCAATACGGCAATTATTGATGATGGATCTATTTTCGAGCGAGTCATTGCGGTTTTGCTATTCGCTTCATAGTCGAACGATGACGGTGCTAGTATCGATACTTTGATGTGTTTTCAATCAATTATCGAGTCTTCGGCGTGTTGCGGCTCTACATCTGCGCGTTACGCAATTTTTATTCCGGGCCGATCTGTGTTTACACAGTGTTATCTTGTATTGGGCATTAATCACGCTAAATTGCCACGAATATCGCTGTTTTATTGCGAAAGTTGGCTACGTGAAAACTCTGCACACTTCTTCGCGAACGGAGATGCGAGGAGGAGCCCACGAACACGTGCCCGCCGTATATTAATAAGCGCGTTAATTAAATGGCGGGTCTGTGAGATATCTCCAAAGTTTTGCCGGCTTGTGGGGCACTGAAAAAAAATTGTAATTATGGCGGCGATTAAGTCGGAAGAAAGCGACGCGGGGATAAAAGAAGTAGATGAGGAGCGCCGCGCCAGATGCGACCACTTCAAAGGGCTGGTGTGTGCCAGAAGATCTGGTGTATACACGTCGGGCTATTAGGGCTGGTGACCTGGAGACTGGAGACGCCGACGATTGCACAATCACTCGTGTAGATTTGCCATACTAATGTAGCAATGTGTAAAATTAACCAGAGATAAGAGCGATCCAACAGTGTTACATCACCAGCGAGAGTGGTATCGACAAACGGCACGTGCCGAAATGTAAATATATTAATAAATACAGTCGGCGTCATTAAATTTCGCGAATTTTCTCTTCAAACCCAATATCATAAGTGATAAAAATGTTAATCCCATCCGTCACGGCGGCTCGAAAACAACCGCACCGTCCGAAGGGAATCTCTCAGAGACCCCAAGCATTTCAAGACAAGATATTGATTGAATCTGGATCAATAACTTGTCCCAGATTTAAAAAAATCGCCATGTTGTCGTCAGCGCCACTACAATTTGAATAATCGAGGGCGAGTCTTTGGCAACTTTAAAATCGCGCTTCCGAGAATTGGTTCTTGATCAGTGGCAGGAGAGGTGGGATTCTTCCCCTAAAGGGCGGACTATCTATCTCTTCTTTCGCGATATCAGAGCCAGGCTTAATTGTAGCTGGTTCTTCCCAGACTTCAGGGTCAGTTAGTTCCTGACTAACGGAACTGTGTTGACACGGCTTCATTCTGGGTTTAAAAGAAAAATATCATGACATTTTTTTTAATTGGATTATTCTAAGAATAAAAATAGTTATTCAATATATGCTTATATGGATTTTTTAACTAATCAATATGACGCGTGAATGACATTCGGACTCGGCGATGTCTCGCGGCCGACTATTACAGCCGTATTTGGCACATTGTACCAAATGCGAGCGAGAAAAAACATCGCATCCGTGGCAACAGAAACGAATACTTTTGTTTTTATATTTTTCTCGCAATTGAAGACAATAAAGGACAATGATTATTTATAATAATTATTCTTTAGACTTTTTTAAACAATTATAAAACGTTTGTGGGGTGTAGGATTTCGATATTCGAGAAAATTCGAGAAAAATTAAATATTACATTGCCGCGCGAAATAAATGGCAATGTTCTTTGGTTGATAGCAAAATATAAAACGCGTATTTGTATTAACATGGTTATTTAAAATATTGTAAAATGTTTGATGTATTGTTTCGTTCAATTTACAAATTGAAATTTAAAAAAACCTAACCCTAAATTTGAGTGCATAGTCATAATTGGGGTGGGTTTCTATAAGGCGGTCACTAACGATCGAATTAATGGAATATTAATTATTCGTATTTTTATATTCATTTTATATTAATACTGGTTTATGAATATTTGAAAGAAATTTGCCTAAAAATCTCAAAAAAATAAATAATAAATATTATTTAATACAAGAATTATTTAAAATATATAGTTATTACATCAGATTTAACAGAATTTTCGTTAACTCTGTCCTTATTCGGCATATTTGTACTTCCAATGATTAAATTAAATATTTATGTATATAATTTTAGACCCTCTCAAGTTATAATTAGATGGGTTTCTTTGATTTTTAATAAATTATATAAAAAAAACAGACAAGAAAATTGATTTTCTGATGAAAATTACATATTAAGATCATACTGAATGAATAAAATATATTGTCTAAATAAACGTTAATAAAAACATGTCATTTTGACCTAAACCAGGTAACACCCTCCCATGGTGAGGATTTCTAAATGGCTTAATTTTTTGTTGAACTTTTATTCTCATATACATATTCTCTAGTCGAATCTAAGATCTAATTCTAATCATATCAATTATTGTTTGATCAAGTAATCATACAAGATTATATTTAATATAATATAGCATGTAGATTAGAGCTATATTTTAATATTATTATTTTTATTTAAACAATTTGGTTTATTGCAAAGAAATGAAAGTGGTAAAATGTCACAAAAAAATTGCAGATTCATTTTTTTTTAATCTGGGATATTATACAGTGGCAGAAGGGTTTCTGAAGTCGCTAGATTTTCCGGAAAATTGCCTCCGACTTGTCCGCTGGTAACTTTAACTAGTTGAAGCCGGTTCCTTTCGGTGTCCCCATTAAGGCCCTCCACCACCGTCTGCCACGGTCTGGCCAGACACTGTCATGCTCAGACAACTACGCCAACTGCCTTTGCATTTTAATCACATATTTACCCGGCAACTCCTCCCAACCCCGCCAGAACAAACCCGGCTATACATCGATACAAGTATTCATTTCCGTTTGCATCTATTAATCGCTATTATTGCTCTTATCAACAGAGGGCACTTCTTGTGCTTGCACTAGCTATCACGCGGTGTCAGAAAATAGATTTCGGTGCCTCGTTTGACTGAAGCGCCGCCGTCTAATAGCTACCGGGGATGATAAGGCACCTCTCTTCATCATCGTCATGGTGTTTCTTATGGAAATAGCTCGGGCTTAAGTGGTGGCGCCTAGTCGCCATCAGCGACAAGTGGATTGCCGATGTTGAAAAAATTATGCTTGAATTATACAGATTTTATCGCGGAGAGTTTGTATAAAAATGAGGGTATGAAAGGGTTGTGTTTTTAGTAAAGGGTGAGAAAATCTGGGCAAAGACAAAGTCTTTTTAAGGGGGTGACTTGTGCCACTGATTAAATGAATTGCTTCGGAGCATTGAATTAATTTGATACTAAACAGAACAAGTCTTCCATTCTTGGACCAGCGCAGTGGCGGCTCAACATATTTATATTACAAAAATATATCTTAATAACAATATAGATTATTTTAAAGGCAATGATTCATTTTTTTATCGGAAACATATTTCCATTTTTCAATAAATAAAATAATGATGAGTAAAAAAATTAAAGATTAAATTAATACCGTGCTCAATTTCGATGAGCATTGTGATTAAGCGAAACGATATGCTTTAAATTTAACTTTTTAGTTATGTAAAATAATTATGTTGTGTTGTCGATTCCTTTTTAACATGTTCCGTCTTGGTCACTCCGTGAGGTAAAAATGGTCGCTGTTTACTTTATTGTCATCCGCTTCTAACATATTAAAAACACATTTTGTTTTCATCTGCTTCACCTAATATTGTCCAAACAATTTTTGAAAAAATTAGATTAGCAATAAAAATTTTATAGAAAAATGTTTTATGTTTTTAAGAAAAATGGACACAATATTTTATTAACTTTTGACAAACCTAATATATTTCAACAATGCCTCTATCTATCTTCCAGTCATTATACAGTGTTTACTAATTGTGAGACTCATCGCCACCCAAATGAATAAATATAATGTTATAGTTATAGAGGCTGCACCTTGTTTGTCTGTCTCGTCAGAGTCCCAATTTTTTGATTTTTCACGAATAACTCTTCTCATATAAATCCTACATATCACAAACTTTTTGTATTTGTCTAAAAAAGGTATAAAGAATAAATAATGTCAATAATCAATGACCTTTATTGTCCGCATTTAGAAAAAAAATATAAAAACAACAACATTCGCTCCAATTGGCACAGGCGATGTTTTTTTTCGCTCGCATCCCGCACGATGTGCAAGTGCGAGTGAAAAGTACTGGTGCCAGGTGCCGCGAGAATTCGGGTCAGTGATAACTCCTAAGTCTTGGGCGAGACATCTCCGAGATTTTTTAAAAAAAATATCGACCAAATTATAAAGCATATCATGAATAACTATTTTTACTCTTAGAATAATTCATTTTTTTAAAAAAAGTCTAGATTTCAATCAACATCTTGACCTTAAGTGCTTGGGGTCTATTATCCATTTTGATTTCGAGGGATGATGGAAAGAAAAGTCTACTAACTCTTTTGTACAAGAAGCAAGAGCTCCTGGATACCGTTAAAAACAATAAAATGAAGTACTTGGACACATAATTCGTAGTCTCTTCAGCAGACTATTATGGAGAAAAAATTGTTATGTAAACTGTTGGGAAAAAAGTAATTGAACAAGGAGATCCAGAATTGTACTAGCTCGACAAAAATAGAGAAAATTAGCACGATAAGTAGATTACCTATGTCCAAAATTAGACGATGTACTTAAAAGAGGTTTCTTGATTATAGTATATTTGTGAGTGATAATTATTAGATTGGAAGCGATTAAAACTCGATATAATTAAAAAAAAAATAGGATCTGTGCGGAATTTTGATGAGGATTTTTTGATGATTTTTTGAAAAACTGATATTTTTATTTATATTCCATTTAATTCTTCGAATTGAATTTAATATAATCGCAGAATTTATTAATTTTTAATCATAAAAATAAATTCGTACCGCCATTGACCTACTGGGACATTGCCAAGCGTCCTGGGGAAATCATTAGGAGTTACAAGGATTATCAGACGCGCCGTTAGTCATCCCCACGGACTGTTATCCTGCGGGAGAGTATCGGCGAGGTGATGGGGAGTCGGAGGCCGGGGTGGGCACCTCTTCCCCGGATGGCTATTTATTTTATTTCCCATGAAATTGGTACAGTCACTTTCCGTGGATACTTAATTAACGAATCATCCATATATCAACCGGCTGCAAAACAGCCATCGAAATTTATTCAGATATCCTCTTTTTTGTCATTCGTCCCGATAGATCAGGCGACGTCGCCCCATCCCCGAATAAATCAGGGGTAGCGGGGGGGTTAACATTTCACGGTTTGATGTGTAAAAGCGTCGCCAGCTCCGGCGTAATTCTCTGTGAAACTGTGGCGCGCGTCCATCAGCGACGCCCAATAAATAACGGGCGTCCTCTCGGACCATTTGCTTTTAATTTGGACAGGGACGCGCCCCATCGCCGGGGAGCCACTGATAGAATCAAACGGTCATTTGCAATAAATCCTATTTTTTACACTCGGTTCGCAAAATAAAAATAAGCGCAAAATTGAAAAGTCTCCGTTCGAAAAATAAATGTGTTTTATTCTTCATATTTTCAAAAGGATTCTAATTATAATCATAATAAATGAGCGTGTTTCTCAGGATGCGGCGCATCCCGTATATCCTGCATCCCATAAGTGCAGGACAATCATTTTTTTTCGTTAATCGTTTATGTAACACGTGTCGAAGTTTATATATTGCAAGATGGCGGCGTCTTTTGATTCATACATTCACGTGGACGGTGGTTTCCTTGAAACGATCTCGCTCAAAAGGAGCCGACCTCGTAAAAATATCATTAAAGCGATTCCTCAATAAAAATTATACAAATTTGAAGAACATAAAAATAATTTCTTTGAGAGAAAAAAAAATGGCTACGTGGAAAAACCAATAATAAAAAATATGTTTTATTATTTTCGAATTGTATTTATATATCGGAGAACAGATACGACTAGAAAGCCATGCAAACATCGTTCAGGCCTCGACTTTGTCGGCTTCCTAGATATAATTGATTTATTAAGTGCACCCGTGGAACAAGTGGTCCAGAGCAGAGTCCCTAAGCCGAGGGCCACGTGGCTGGCACGTGTCCCTAGGGCCTCTGGCCACGTGGCTCTAATCGCCGGGGAATGACACCGGTGCACTACAAAGCAATTGATTTCTAGAATAGCTTTGGTAATCCTCACCATGGCGATTCTAATTATTCAAGGAATGCCAATTAATCGAAGATTACAAATCGATCTGATTTCATTTTTGCACCGATTTTATTTAAACAGCTCATGAGGATAAAACAATACATATCAACATCATTCAGAGTTTTATAATAATAGTTACATATAGAAAAAAACATTGGTAAATTATAATTTCTATCCATAAATATAATTTCTATATCAAGTACTCTGTATGATAATGTGAGTTAACCGCGACTGAGCTAAGCTAGTACTATGATAGGTTGAACTTTCGACGAAATCTATGAATTCCAGGAATTCTTTATGACACAGGCCAGGGAAAGATGTACTACACATCTTTAAGAAAAAAAAATATTTAACCTTTATATGGATTAGTGGCGCTTATGATTTTTTCTGGCATGCGATTTATCCATCGTCAAATAGTAAAATAAATAATTAAGCATTAAAACTGTCATGGCTCTCCATTTTTTTGATGATTAGAAATACATGCTATGCCAGGGGTATTAAACTGGAAAAAAATAGTCTGATGGGCCACACATATAAATATTTAATAATAAATATCAATGGCGTATATTCAGGGTGTGGCAGGTGTGGCGCTGCACACCCGCAAAATATAGAACATGAAAAATATATTTAAGGTTTGAATATTTCATATTTAAAGTATTTTTGTAACGGCCGGCAGGATATCGTATACGCACGTGAATGTATTGGGCAAGACGTTCGCTATGACCACTGCACGACCTTACACGTGACCAACCGCATACAGTACCATCGCCTATGTGGGCGTAGGGTCTCAGCGAGCGAAACTGATGTTTTTGTATGCAGTATAACGGCCGAAGGCGTGCTGTCAAGTCGCAGCACATCGACTACTCGATCTCGATCTCAGTTGTTTAATACAATACTTGAGAGCGCATGCAATAAAATCGAATGCCGATTTTCTGCAATGTTAAAATTAGAATACTTCCAGCTCCTAATGATTGAAAAATATGCTCAATTTAAAGAAAATTTTTCGAATAGTTTAATTAATAAAATAATGAAACATTGTTTGATTATTTACGTTTAAAAAACGAGCTTACCGTTATTTATTCATATTCAGAAATTTCTAAAATTTTCTGTTCATGGAAAAAAATAATCTTAAGTCGGGGTTTATAAACTAGGAAAACTAATTTTAACTACTCCAAGTACTACTGCGTCAGCAGAATTTCCATTTTCTGCTCTAAGCAGAATTAAAACATGCGATCCAGATCAGAAAAGGTCAAGAAATGCTATATGGGCTAAGCCTAATATCAATGGAGAAAAAAAATCTAATATAGAAGGGCACACTTTACGATAGTGTTATTAAAAAAATTATGTCGCAACAACGAAGAATAGCATTAATGTATAAATAATAGTAAAATTCATTGCAAAAAAGCTGCACTTTTTTTCCACATATAGCACACCCAACATCAACACCAGTGATAAATATAAAGAAATAAATTACAAACCAAACATTGTATTGATTTATAAACGCAATGAAACATTTGTCTTTAATTATTTAATATATTTTTAGTGGTAAAAGTTATGACATTTCGATTCTATAATTTATCCCTATAAAAAAACGAATCGCAACGATATGCGGTGCCAAATTCAGCTATAATGCCCATTGCCATTTGCTTTAGTTTTGAAAATTTATTATCAGGCACATATTTTTCTGATAGTCTATAAGCTTCATTTGTGTGCCTCAAATCGGTCTTCACATCAAATGGGGTTAAGAAAATTGTAAAATTTTCCTCATGCTATTTCTTGTTTAAAAATCGTGCATTAAATGCATTTTGTGAGTTTAACATTTGTAGAATTTAATAGTTATTTTGAACAAAGCTTTTATAATTATTCTGATATCAATTTATTTTCATATGATTTAATTCATTCAATTTCTTAATAAGCATTTCGTAATAACCACGACTCTGCCATTGAGTTTTGGTATAAAAATTAGATCGGTAAAAAAATCAGAAGAAATTTGATCGGTAAAACAACCATTTTTAATATAAAAAAACAACATTTTGCAGGAATTTTACTTATGGCTATTTATTTTAATAAATAGCTTTAAGATTCTCGCTAAACAATCTAAATTATTTATATATTAATAAAATATGCATTTTTTTCTATTGTTACATATTTAATATGAATACTAATCTGATTTAAAAAATATTAATGAATAGTTACTTCAATATATATATATGTATAAAATCAACAATGGTCTTTTATTTACGTATCAAACAATTCAATTAGATACAATGATCTAATTACATGACACGCACCAGCAAACCAGATGAGTGTTAAATGAAGACTTGATTCAACCACAATTCCCTGTCCGGCGCTGTCATCACACTACAATAACCCAGACACACAGTAGCCATTAGCTGAGACTCGAGCTCGAAAAAAAGATAATTATTCCATGGAGATATTTAAGGGGGATAACACGCCATACGGAGCAATTACTTAAATCACTGGCGAGATAATGGAGGCGAGCGCGCCTGTATCTCTTGGTCCGATTCCAGGGTGTCCTGTTCGAAATTTAACCGCTGCGAGCTACCCCGGAGACAATGGAAACGCCATCCGGAACAGTCGGGGATTCAAATTTATTTAAATAACAACGTTCGGCCATTTAAAAAGGCTAATGACGATGATGATGATAGGAGCCGCGGCCGTTTTGCATCACAATGCCGCGGCCGTTTAATGCTACGTGGTCGGCTTTTCATCGCAGCCCGTTGTTTAAATAATTAAAATTGTATTAACCGACACTTGATGCGTTGCAGTTTTGATTTTTATGGGTTTTTATGCTAATTGTATGGGTGTCTCTGCTTCGGGGGGTGAGTGATCTCTCTTGTGATCTCACTCCAAGACGCGCTCTGGGAATACATTGTGATTTTTATCTTTGGCATAATAACTACCACCATATTAATATGAAAAATATATAGAAAAATAAAACGATAATATGATACTACACATATTTATATATAATAGTTGGTCCATACTCGTGTAACAAAAAATCTTCACCATTATTTGTCAAAATCTCCTGCGTGAAATATTTATATTCACCAAAAATATGTACGAATGGTAAAAAGATCATTTCAGTATAATTTGCCAATCTTTTCAGCAGCTGTTTTGTATCCTTGCCATTTTTGTTGCAAAATATGTTGCGTGTCGAATATGGTTTGAATCAAAAAGTACCTGTTTATAGGCGTAACATGTATTAATATGATAAGCAAAAATACTAATATAACTTAAGATATTAAGTCAAGAAGTGCGATATATAAATTTCTTTAATATATCCGTCACGGCAGCTTGAAAACAACCGCGTCGTCCGAAGGGGGTCTCTCAGAGACCCCTATTTATAATATAAAATATGCCCCAAGTATTTCAAGTTAAGATATTAAAGATTTTTTTATAAATATCTTTTTTTTTAAAACGAATTAATCTAAGAACAAAAATAATTATTCGTAAATAATGTTAATCGTTAATGCGTAAATGACATGCGCACTCAGCAATGTCACGCCGCAGTCTGTGCTCTCGACGTACGTGTTAACAGCACGTTTCACTCGCAATCGGCACATCGTACCGGACGTGAACGAGAAAAACATCGCGCCCGTGTCAACAGAAGCGAGTATTGTTTATAATTTTTTTCTGCAATTGGGATAAAAAAGGTCAATGATTATTTATAATAATAAATCTATAGACTTTTTTTTAGACAAACACAAGAAGTTTGTGACATTTAGGATTTATTACAAAATTTACATACGGACATTGCGGTCCGGGGGACTCGAAAACGCGTCCTCGCGGGCCAATGTAGAAGTACGGGGGACGCGTTTTC
>JAGXCT010035178.1:8994-85963 GCA_022495035.1 Philopotamus ludificatus
TAGTAATTGTGAAAATAGTAATTAGGGGATGGCAGGATATCGGGGTGTAATGATGATAATATAAATAATCACTGATCTTTATTATCCGCAATTGTTAAAAAATAAATAAAAACAACAATATTCGCTTTTGTAGCCGGCGCGATGTGTTTTCTCGATCGCATCCAGTACGATGTGCCAAGTGAGAGTGAAACATACTAATGACGCATATTACGAGAGCTCAGTTGGAGACGAGACATCACCGAGAGCGTTGTTATTTACGCGTTTTATTGTTTAATTAAAGTATATCAAGAATAACTATCATTTTAATTCTTGTCAAGACATTGATGCAGCATTCATCAATCAATCAATTGCTTGGGGTCTCTAAGAGACCCCCTTCGGACGATGTGGTAGTTTTCGAGCCGTCGTGATGGATGAGTTTTTTACCAGTTTTAAGTATAAAGACATTATTTATCAATTTTGTAACTCAAAAAATTACACTTGATAGTATACAAATAAAAACAAAAATATTTTACGTACATAGACGTTAATTATATTTATTTATTTATATGGCAACATTCGAGACAAATTACCTGTACATTTAAAAAAATCGGGCATAACATACACTTTTGTTAAATTTAATAATTATTTTACTCAATATTTTAAATAATTTTATACAATAAATAATTTCGTCTGAAAATTTTCAATTTCCTATACGAGTAATTTTTTGATAATGGAAATCGCATCCGAAAAATATTTTTTATATTTAATTTATTTTAATATATAATACATCCTGATCAAAAATCGAATGTTTAGTATAATAAATAGGAAGAAAAATGCGGTGCTAAAAAAGATTTATTGCCTTAATCTAACAAAAATCTATTATTTACTTTCACCGTGCTAAAATATTGCATATAACAATTTGCGGCGTTTTCCCGAACGCTGGATTGCACCAACACAATATTACCAAAAATTATAACAATCGATCCGCTATCAATACGTCCGTATGAATAATTAATTTGGCGAAAATTAGCAACATTCAGAACGTGACGACGTGCAGGCCGATCCTAAGATAAATTTCCCGCGCCGACAACATCCTAAAATCGCAAACAAGTCTATTTTATGTGTAGAATTCGAAGTAAAAGTAGCATCTGCAACGTGTTCTGCAACTCTTGATATATAGTGACCTATTTGAATTACGATGTATTACATACGAACGTGTCATAGGTCACTTAGAGAAAAACTGAAGCCAATCGGATAATGTCAATACAGGGGAAATGTCATTGAGAGGCTGTGCTAATTTCTCGTTAATTCCTGGAGGTCAGGAGACAATTGAAAAGGCAATGCAAATACTCTGTGTACTTAAATAATTAAGATGTTATTCATAAAAATGTCAATGAAACGCGAATATGTGATTTTTTTCAGAATATGATCAATTTGGTCAGTAGAATGTATATTTATTTTAAATTTAATATTGCAAAATTCATTATTATATTGAGAGTGGATTATAAAATATTAATGATGAATGAAATCACGTGACATTTACATATCTAAACACACATTTTGCTTAACATCGAGAGCAAATAGTCGTAATCGGCCATGATTACGGCCGCGGATGATACCGATGAT
Source organism: Philopotamus ludificatus (assembly GCA_022495035.1). Taxonomy (NCBI): domain Eukaryota; kingdom Metazoa; phylum Arthropoda; class Insecta; order Trichoptera; family Philopotamidae; genus Philopotamus; species Philopotamus ludificatus. Next base: position 10,600 of record JAGXCT010035178.1, read on the forward strand.
GGTACCACGAAAGTGGAAAGGTGATAATATGATGAATAGTTGATAGTAGGAGGGGTCCATATAAGAGCCGGACTGAATTACGATTTGTTATCACTGTTCGAAATTCTTGCCTCGCATCACCAGTGCACTCCTCCCAAACCGCAATCACCATGAAACTGGTAAATATATAATATATTCGTTAAAAATAACACCATCATTTTTTTCCTATAAAATTCGCCATGAAATTCAATCAGCGCTCATATATTTAATAATAAGAGCGCACAATTGATTAATAACGGTGAATAAATAAATTCGCATCAGTGTAAATTGGTTCAATTGATCACGATCCATAATAAAAATGATGGAATCATCGCGGCATACGCATGATAATCATCCGAAAAGTATGAATACACATTTTTTTTTCAAATTAAAATAAATTCGTTTAAAAAAATATGTATTGCGCAATGTTTGTCAATGTGTTAGCATCGTTTGCGCCAAAGCATCCTATACGAAAAATTTATGAATGAATCTTGAAAATATTTACATGCGACCTTGGACTACTCATTCATAAAATGCACGTGATTTTATTTAAATAAATAAATTATGCTATGCCCAAAACGAATTGTATTAAGCGTTGAAATGCGCATTTTAAGCTCGATAAAATATTGACTTTATATAAATATTTATTTTAGATCATAGTCTTGGCCTGCTTGGTGTCGGTAGCACTCGCTGCACCGCAAGGAGATCCCAAACAAGCGACAATCCTCAAGTACGAAAACGACAACATCGGCCTCCACGGATACAACTTTGCGTAAGTAGCTTTTTAATCAATAAAAAAATAAGCTTTTAAAAATTGCACAATTCGGTACACATCTAATAACGAAACTGCATTGCCACACGTGTCCAATTTTATTTTGTGCCGTGTGAAACGTCCGATTATTTGTCGGTATCATCTCGCTTTGTTTCACAATGTTGTCTCATTTTATTAGCAATTGCGTTTGATCGATGTCATGTCAACGAATGCACGATGGCTCTTGCCAAATCCACTCTACCGGATTATGAAAGAGTCGGAGATGCTGTTTACCATACGTATTGGTATTATTGAGTGGTCATATATGACCCAATAGAAAATTTGGAGATAAGGACACCATATGATGCAATTAGCGACGATCAAACATTTTCACACCTCAACACAAGGTCATGTTAAATAATTTGTTAATAATAAAAAATGCATACTTACATCAATGTCATTGATATATAATGCAAATTATTAAAATACAATATGTATCATTGATTATAATAAATAATTAAATAAATTCGTGATGCAAAAATTAAACGCAATGAATCCGTGAGATTAATGTGGATGTTGTTCATTTTTAATTTAGCTACGAGACCAGTGATGGAACAGCGCGTCAAGAGCAAGCCGAATTGAAGAACGAAGGCACTGAAAATGAAGCTTTGGTCGTCCGCGGATCTATCAGCTGGGTAGCTCCCGATGGACAGCAATACACCTTGAACTACATCGCCGATGAGAATGGCTTCCAACCATCAGGAGCACATCTGCCCAGAGCCTAATTCTAATTGAATCCCTTCTTACGTTTTATTTAAATATTTTTTTCTATATTAATTTAAATATGATATTCATGTATTTAAATTGTAACTGTCGTCACGAATATTTATTTGCTCGTATCGAGTAGAATCTCCGTAAGCATCTTTGTAACTAACCTATGCATATTTAATTTGCCTTCAATAAAATATTTTGAACTGATTTTTATCATTTTATTTCTACAATACACCTTAACATTAAATATATTTAAAAAGAAAATGAGATAAAATGAATTATCCATAATAAAATAAAATAAAACCAGCGACAGTGTAAGTTAACCATCGGAAAAAATGAATGAGTTATAGGAATTCTTTATCCCCCTGTCTAGGGGGGAATAAAAGTGTGAGAGGATCATTACCTCTGCATTTTTGAAGATTTATCAAACCTTTATATAAATCAGTGGCGCTTTGAAAACTTTCAGTAGTGCCATTCTTCCTTCGAATAGTAGTAAAATTATCACTATTTACAAGATTAACCAGTGCTATGGCGTGTAGGTCACAAGAGAGCCGCAATTGAGCTAAGTTAGTACTCGGATAGGTATCCGACGAAAACATTGAATTTAGTATTTTTTATGACACTGGCTGTATGTAAGTAAAAGAGATCTCTGTATGTTTTATGAAAACATTTATGTAGGTAGTTTGAAGCATTGGAATTAATTAATTTATTGCCATCTATCTTTCATTGAATAAATAATTAAAAAACAAATAATATAAATTTCAAACCAGTGTCGTTATCTGACACTGGAGAGAATATTAGTGTGAGAGACGCATTCCCGTGTATGTTTAAAATCTTTATCGATTCTTTATAAGAGTGAACGGCGCTTTGGAATCTTTCTGTTATGCCATCTATCGTAGTCAAAATAAATAAATAAATTAAAAGCAATACATTAAATCAATTGACAAATGAGGTTAGTAGTTCTTACTAGGGTTTGTAATCATCCTTCGGTGCCGTTTCATGATATATCACATAAGATTGGGGAGATTAATTTTAAGATCAATTCATTTCAAAATTGAATCTATTCAAATCCTATTAAAATTTATATATTTATTTAATTTTAATACTTTTTATATCGAATATTAAATTCATTTAAATATGGGCATCTGTGATATTTATTTTTAACGATTGTGAATATTCTAAATCGTTTTTATTCATTTTTTGATTATCTGATATAATGTAAGTAGTATTGAGACTCATTAATAGATGTCATCCCTGCTTAAAATATATATATATTTATTAGTTTCTAGAATTATTTATAGATGCTGCCGTTAGATTAGATAATATCTGTAAAAATATCAATAAAAATATTATACATGAAAAAGAATAATAAAAATAATTTATATTTAAATAAATAGAAATGTAAACTTTGCCATGCTTTATATAAAATCTATCAGAATTAAATATTATAATCGTACCTTTTTATTAGACCTACTATATCAATTCCTTTCACTCTTCGACTTATAATGTGCCTGATAAAAGAAAAAGAGAAAGAAAAAAGAAAATTCTTCCCTCTTTAAAGCGAGCCGCGGTCTTTCGATCCTTTCTCGCGATCTGATAAATTTTGGACATTGGAGAGTAGGTAAATTTTGGGAGCGGAGATATTAGGGTAATGTTGGAAATCGGTTTTTTACCGCATTGCAGTTCCCCGCTTAATCTTCGACTTACCATAAGCTAATCTAGTAGTCGGATATCATTTACACCACTGGCCAGAGGATATACAAGCGGAGAGACCCAACAATTCTGCATGTTTTATAAAAAATACCTGTGTAGGGAGTCTGGCGCGTTGAAATTAATTATTTTAATGACATCTATCCGGCGTTAAATAAATAATTATAAAACAAATACTATATATTTCAATCCAACTGAAATAATTTTAATAATTAACCAGTGTCCTGGTTTGACACTGAGGTGAATATTAGTATGAGACTCATTCCCTTTATAATATTTATATGGGTGAATGGCACTATGGAATTTTTCTGTAATGCCATCCATCCATCGTAGTCAAATAAATAAACATACAAACAAACATACATCATTACAATGAATATTTTACATTCCCTATATGTTATTTTCTTTAAGTTTTTAACAATTGAAAGCTTTCGAATACAATTTATTTACCAATGAAAATAGAAAATTGGAATAAAAAAGCTGTCAAAGTCAGATCAATAATGTTCAAACTGAGGCATAAATATATTTTGGAACTCAATTAATAATTGTATCTCGTCGTCTGACAATAAACGCATTCATATAATTCGGCATTTCTATTGATAGCATATTTTCGACAATATTTTTAATAAATTAAAATCTCTTGAAAAAAAAATCGTTATTATTAATATTTAATAATCATTTCAATAATCACTGTATTTATTTTATTTAGCTAAATAATTTATTTATTATGCAAAAGTGATTTTAAATAAATTTATGAATGTCCAAAATATTTTTTTGCATTTTATGGTAGATGTCCATAGTGAATGATAAAATGTTCTCATCTTAAAAACACGACGATTAAAAATTATCTCACAATCATAAAAATCTATATAATAGCATCGGTTTTACATAAGTCGAATCGAATTAATTAACATGATACAATAAAAACATGTGTATGCATACATAATAAAATATAATATAATTTTATCAATAGTGTGTCATTACCCGGATCTGATTTCGATAGATTTATATGTAAAAAATATATATTCTAAGGAAATTACCCGGTTGTAGGTCGCATTCTCGTCGAATTAAGATAAAACCCATTTTTTTTCTATTTTTACACGTTACTTAGCATTTCCGTCTCCGCCAAAAAATAATTTATACACAATCACTCAGTATAAATAATTTAATTTTATCGCCGCGAATGATATGTTAGCGTGATGTCTGTTTTATAGATTCCATTTAATTTGAGTATAATGGTCATTAAATTAAGATAAATGTCAAGACGATAAAAAATATATACATAGAAAAAAAATTGTAACCAAAATCGACGTGTTTTTAAATAATGCCAAAATATACTCGTAACGGACACAGCGTGATATCCGCCAAACAAAACATTATTAATAAATTTAGACTCTACTAATTAAAAATTACATGTAAAATTCAGCATTAATTCCGTATGATTTAAATACTATGATACCGTTTCCCGATTATCGTGTCGTCGTGATATGTCAACAATAAATGCATAATTTAAATATCATGCATGCCAATTACCATATTTCTTAGCGAATGATATTGTAGTTATTTGCATTGAGATAAGAATTGTTGAAAAAAATGCTTATAAACATTTCTGCAAAAATTCCACGAGTCGATCGTGAGGATAAACCATGACCGATCCAACTGTTTTATCTGTATATTTTAATATTATTTGAATAACTTCGCAAGATTATCTTTAACTTAAAACAGGAAGATATAAATTAGGATTAAATTTGATTTTTTTTATTGCATTATCGTTTCTTATCATAGCACAATAATAATTATTTTCGATGCGAATTGATGGCAATTATTCTTATAAATATTTTTAGTTTAAATTCGACAGCTAACTCTGATGATATCGGGTCAATGGTATTTCAAAACCTGTACGATCTTAATTGGACCGCATCGTTAAATAATAATCGGAGATAACGCGAAACTTCACCTGTCCCCAAAATTCTCTAGAATAATTAAATATCGTTTAATCACCATGAAATGATTGGAATACGTGCGAAATTAATTTTATAATAAGGCATAAATATTTAAGAAATTTTTCGATTAGCATGCGAATTTATTCAGATATAAATATCAAAGCTGATGGACGGATGACATCAGATTAGAATTTCACAAATCGTAACATTTTACAATACACAGTCAATCAATCTATATTCAAATTTTTTGAATGACACACGAAGCATGTATATAGATTTATGCAAATTGCGCGAATTACGTCCCAGCATCCACTCGCGTTCGCGATTAATTTAAGTATTGCATTAAAATAAAATAATACGGACACATATGCGTCATTAATATTTTAATCATTACTGATTTTATCTGATAACTTTGAATTTATCTGCAATCATGTTTGCGTTTGATGTTGTATATATTGTATTAGTTGCTCATTTGTCGCTAGAAATGAATAGTTTTAACGTATTTTTATGCAAATTATTACTTAATTGCAATCATGATGCTGCTAATTTATTTTAAACAGCTATTCCATATATTTTCATGCAAAACCTGATTATTTTTTAAACGATTTTCATTTATTTTCAATAGAAAATCGCGCATCGGCCACGCCTGTACATTATAATATAATACGATTTTGCAATCGGCAATAAAATTTTATCAATAAATTAAAGATTCTCCGGTTTATTTATCGCAATCGAACTGACTTATAACCACAGTTATGGCTGTTTGGAGGCCGCGTCAGTTAATCAGTAATTAAAATGATACATGATAATAAGCCCGGGTGTGTTTAGTAAATATTTTGCTAATAATCGTCAAGGATATACGATGATATCCTTATCAATGGCGAAGATGTGTGTGAGGAAATGAACCGTCCATTGATTGATTGTATTGACGATGAGGAAGCGATCGGCTCGATACTCGAGTACTGAGGTCATTGGAATGTACTCGAAAATCGTATTCCGAATCGTAAAAAAATATCATATATTATTTTAGAAAACTCCGAATTTAAATATAAATCAATGCCACCTCATAAATCTTAATTTGGTCGCCTTTTATGAGATTAGTATACGTCGTTTAGTAACGCCAATTATATTCCTTTGTACATTTAGTCATATATCATTCGGTAATCTAAATTATACGATATTTCATCATTATATATTAAATACTGGTTTTATATAAAAATAAACTTCAACTTATTTCAACATATTGTATTCAAGGTATAAAAACTTTCAATAACATCATTGAAATATCACTTTTATTTATTAAATTATTTGTTCAAATTTTTATTTATCATATTAATAATTAATTAAAAATATATATTATTTTATATAACTCCTCATAATAAAATATCATTCATTTTCTTAATTAAATTAAAAACAAATAACCATAAATTGATTTAATTGGTTGATTGATTCCGGCCGTTAATCGAGTTTATTATGCGTGATTATGTAATATGTTTATTTTATGTTGTAATTAAAAAAAATATACGGAAACCTTTTTTTTTATTTAATTATATTTGGAAAGAGGTATTGTTATTAGGAAGCATTCGGAGATGCAATTATAAGTCATTACAATTGTTACTAACAAATATTATACAGTAGAACCTCTCTTAACGAGCACCTCGCATAAAGAGTAATTCGCATAACGAGCAAAAAAAGTGAAAAAATTGCTCCCTTAACGAGCGACATTTCGCATAACAGGCGGCGCAGAGAGAAAGGAATCCTGTATTAGCACTTGTGTATATTGTAATGTGGCCTACAGCAAGAGTTACTTGGAGGAGGTTTGGAGAGAGGCTAGCAGAGAGCAGATTTTACCCTGACGTAAGAGAATGCTGAAGTATAGAGAGCCTATTTCATCCCATTGGAGGCATCAATCCCTAATAAGGAGGAGGTGGCTATTACAGTGCTACAAGACATGTTCAAAAGAAATAGCTGTGTCCACATCTTCACCAAATTTTAAAGAGTCAGCTGGAACAAATGTCTCTAGACTGGCTTTCTAGTAAAAACAATTAATTATTTGTCATAGAAGCTAATGAAATGGCAAGCTAGTTTAGATTTTAAAAATATTTTTTATCAAGGTTGTTACGATCTTTAACAATTTATAAACACATGTAATTTATTTGAATAAACGTTAAAAAGAAAAATATTTCACATGGAAGGCGTTATCAGTAATTTATATTTGAATTTATGTCACGAAAATTAGTTTCAAACTAGTGTTTCCACACGGCAAAGACAAGATTCAGAACCAAGGTGCTCGTTAAGGAGAGTTCCACTATATTTACATCAGCGATCCATATATTCAATTTATTGCTTAATATATATTTATTTATTTATAGTAACTATTTTCTCCATATGTGTGTATTTATGCGTGATTGGCGGGCTGGGTCATTCCTGTGATCACACCAATCCTTTGCGGTATCTTGAAATAAGTAAATAAATCAATGCAAATAAATAAAATATATATTCGCGGACGGATAAAGACTTTCATCCAGCTCTCGACTTTATATATAATTATTATATATTCAGCCCTTATATTACGCTTCCTGATATAGAGCGGCGTGTGCGTCAATCCCTTCTATAGCGCGAAATAAAAGCCAATGCTCTTTGGTTAATAACTAGTTATAACAATGTCATTTAAAACAGATAAATGGTAAATGTTTGATGTATTAATGTTGTTCAATTTACAAAATACATTTAAAAATCCTAGCCAATTTATTTATGGGTGCCTAGTCTTCTATAAGGCGGGTTCTATATCGTGATCTCTACCTATACCATCTAAGAAATATTATTTATAAAATTTTATGATTTGGTCGTGAAATCAAGACCATTCAACGATAATTTAATGTATAAGCCAATTAATATATAAATGTAAAAATGAAAATATCCTAATTATTACATCCATGCCGTATACATTTTATAATATCCAGCCGTGCCGATGGGGTCTATTGGGAATCCCAAGGTTTTGATTTCTCTCGAATAATCCTTTAAATATAAATCATATATTTCACAATTTTTTTGTATTTGTCCAAAAAAGTGTAAAGAATAAATATTATAAATAATCATTGTCTTTTATTGCATGCAATTCCGAAAAAAAATAAAAACAACAAGATTCGCTTCTGTTGCCACGGACGCGATGTTTTTTCTCGCTCGCATCCGGTACAATGTGCTGAGTGCGAGTGAAACATACGAGTGATACATACTGCGTGAGCTCAGTTCTTGACTTGAAATGCTTGGGGTCCCTGGGACACCCCTTTCGAATCACACAGTTGTTTTTTTTACTTCCATGCCGGATGTGTCAATTAGATGTACAATACATATAATATATATTTACTTATACATTTTATTAGATATTTTCTAATAAAAGTTCTCATATAAACTATATGTATTTGTTCACACATGTAATGTAAATTAATGTTCTAAAAAGATTTATGTCGAATAAAAATATTTTTCGTCCGGCCCCTGCTTTATATATATAAATAGGAATTATCCAGTGTCATAGCTTGTAGAAAACCAGGGCCGCACTGTGTATTTGGCCAGATTGTGCGGCGCACACAGGGGCCGGAAAATTAGGTGCATCCAGAGGCGCTAAGAGGGGAAAAATTAAAAAATATTATTAAACTATTATACCATATATGTTATGATAAATGAAGTTGAGTTGGTACTTGGATATGTTACCATTCCGACGAAATCTATGAATTCTGGGATTTTTTTAGAAAAAAGGAGTCAATTAGAAAATATTTTTTTATTAGCCATATTTATACCACTGTTTTCTGAAAAATATCTGTTTTCATTATACGTAGCCTATTATTTCCGATTCAATTTAATCCGTAAAATAAATTTAAGGTAAACATTCTTAAACTATAAATTTGTGCATGTTCCTATTCAAACATTTATAAAAAAAAAAAACAGAAATATGTCTTGATTGAAATAATTTATTTTAAATTTAAAGAAACAGCCCGTGAAAACTGGAAGATTCTCACGAGTTATTTTTTACTAAAACTAGTATATTTTCTCTCATTATTAGTCATTATTAAAAAATATATTTTATTTTTAATCTTATTAGACGATGATATAGTTTCTATAACGTTTAAAATGTATGTGTGTGTGTATTACTAAATAATGTTGAAGATTTCATAGACGGAACTCGTCAAGAGTACAACCGTACTTCAACTTTTTTAAAAGGAGAGCGGCAAAAAATCGTAAAGTTGAATACTTTGGACATATCATTCGTGGCCAAGTTTTTGCCTTCTGCAGGCCATCATGGAGGGAAAAATAGAAGATAAACGATGGTCGAAAAGAATGTAACTTTCGTGGGTCTGCATCATTCGCAACTGGACCGGAAATGTTTCAGATCCCAAAATACAAACACTAGTAGATGTGCACGTCTAACAAATAACAAGGGACGTGATCAAGAAAAAATCTTTATATGTTCAATTAATTTATCTCTATTATATATTTGTCCCGAGTTTTTTTTCCAAGCCTTCCTCGGTGTTTCATTTATTTTTATCTTCGGGAATGGGAAGCACAGGAAATATGGAGGCCAAGTCATCATGGCCATCTTGTGTTTGCCCAAAAATGTTTGCATTCCTGGAACGCACTTTTGCATTGAATATCTGTGATAATTGTGTACGATGCAATTTTATAAAAAAAAAACCAAAATACAGGCTGATGAATTTCTGTAGAAATAATTTTGATATAATTATAAATGTATCTATTTTTTTTTTGAGTTACAGTTATAGTATGATAATATTTTTTTCGTATTAAAATATAAAACTTTTTAAAATTACATAGCTTAAAAATATTTTTTTTTTTCAATTTTACACTAAACTTCGTTTATTGGGGCCAGTTGCACCAATTATCTTCCATACAATTTTTGTAGGATCTCGGGGATCTTACCATTCGAATTAAACGCTGAAAGAATTTATATTATCCCAGATTTTCTCCAAATTTTTAATATTGAAGCCATATCTAAATGCTGCTAGAAAATTTGAAATATATAAATATGTTTCATCAAATAATCTACAAACAATCTCTTTTTTTCAGATGTTTTTTATATAATTTATTCTTAATTAAGTTTAGTATGATAATTTGAATAAGTCGCAGTAACTATGTCCGGTGAATACAGAGGCTGCAGCATCACAACGTGTTTGTTTTCGTTAAAAATTCTTTCGAATTTTTCCAAAAAATATAATATTATTATTTTAATTGTTAATATGAATAAATAATACTAATTATTATTATTATTATAAATTAGCGTGCTTTTAAAAATTATTTATGCAAAAATTGCAATAGTTTTTGACCTCGATACTATTTATTGACATGAAAAAGTCAATATACAATATAATAATAAAACGTGTTAATTTTATTATGTAATTGTAAAAATCGTGTTTAAAAATTTGTTATGGAAAACATATTTAATTTTTATATCATTTTAGTAGATATTTGCATTTCTATGTTTATCATATGAAATATGTATATACGTTGATTGAATTTTATTATCTTTTTTACAATTTCCTTATGACAAATTTGTGGTCTCTAAAATTTTCAACGCTTGACATCCATATCGATCATATACGAAACTGCCTTAAAATATCTTGCAGTCAACATTGAAACGCAAACAGTTTTCGACATTAATCAACAGCGATATAAAGACCACAATGGCAATTGCAACATTGAAAATCTCCATATTTTATCTGAGAAAATTATCATACAAATTTCGATGTGCGGAGGCATTGGCAACTTAGATGCGTACCTTGCGATATATCAAGCGAATTCGAAGCCGAACCGAACAAATTGAGAAACGACTGAACATGGACAATGACATTGACATGGCAGTTATATATTGCATTATGGTCATGGTGATATACGATTATTTGATATATACGATTGGGGCAACTCGACGGCCGTTACCGATCCTTAAAAGAAATGATTCTATCGGAATTTCCGCAATCATCGTATTTTATTCAAGGAAAATGGCGAATGCGTCACGAATATAATTAAATTGCAAAAAAATATTAATAATCATAACGTGGGAAGATATCACGATATAAAATAATAAATTATATAATGCTTAAATTCGAAATTAATTGCATTTTTTATGCTTTCAGATGACGTGACAGACGTTAAGAATTTTTGTCGGTAGGAAGTGTGCGTATAATTTTCATCACCCTTATTGACCTCAAAGCGTTATATTCACTTCCTGACATATCAACAGCCTTCATTTAAAGCCTTTTATATATATAGATATGATTTTAAGAAAATATATATAAATATAATTTAAAAACGATAAAATTTTATGGTCACTAAATTACAATCAAACATTTCTTGAAAAAATTATAATAATTTATTCACAAAAAAAATATTATGTCGACTTTACATACAATCGATAATCGAATGCATACAAAATGTCAATCAATATATTAAAACATATAATAATAACAGTAAAGACAGGCCATTTAAATTGTGCTAAATCTCTAATCTTATCTTTATTTAAATTGTATGCATATTTAGAACTAGATTTTATAACAAAAATAGGTTATATTGTATTAATTTGCAAACATACGATTTTTTCACATAATGGCTATTACACATGAGCATCATTTATATTTTGCAATTGTCTTAATTGGTAATAGAGTAATATTAAAGTATGTCAGCTAGTTAGTAAAAAAATATGTCTATCAAGATTAATTAATTATAGTGTTGGCAGAGAAACATTCGATCATATTTCATCTATAAATCTCTATGAAAAGTTGTATTGGACTTAAAAAAAATGATTTTAGATAAACCGTTTTAATAAATGTATTATCAAAATCCTAAAAATAGATAAATAAAATATTCAATTGTATTTTTTATTATCTAAGAGGTGTCTCAAATCATTAATAGAAAGAATCAGCTCTATTTTATACAATCTAATAAATCTGAACATATTTGAAAATAGAAATCAAATAAATAGCATATTATTACATTGATAATTAATACGAATTAATATATAAATAACGAATAAAACCTAAAATTCATTCACAAATCATCCCAAAGTATTAAATCATTTTTTTAATAAACCTTATTTGAAAGTTGTACATTATCAATCATAGTCATATCATTACATAAAACCAAATTGCAGACAGCTAATCATTTTTGATTACAGATTCAGGTTATATGTACACGTATTCGAATTTTTAATGATGAAAACTAATACTAAATTAAAAATAAATTCAACATTCAGTTATTCTTATGAATTATTATAATTTATTGTATGCTAATATTTTAATTAGAATAAATTCTTTTCAACGTGTTTGCATACATATGTATATTTAGATAATCAAAAATATTATTGAATAAAAATATTAATATCAATGTCAAGCGATAATTTTTAATTAAAATTTTAATATGGCATCTTTCTTGACCTTTACTATACCCTAGAGCCGATATGTCGACTATTACAGCATCGCAATATATCTTCAAACCGACTTTTGACAAAGCTCTATATTTTATAACGTTAACAAAATAATGAGCTTTTATATAAATTATAATAATATAATTATTTGTATTAAATAAATAAGCGAAGACATTTTTTAGATAGATAGAGAATTTGATCAAAAATATTCATTCAAAACTTTTGATATAGATAGATGATAACAAATAAATTTCAAAATAAATACATCCATCTCTCTATTGATTGACAGAATTCTATCTTCATCAACTTTCGTCAAAACATCTTGAAACATTTGTTCAATGTAATAAATTCCCTTTAAGTGTTAAGATGATCCCTGATTTTTTGCTTGGATTATCTAAACAGCATTTGGTGGTACATGTAAAACATTAACGTTGGGATTTAATATATCACGTAGATGACTAGATGCATTATCCAAAAATAAAAGTGTATCTTACTGTTTCTTAAATAAAACAAATCATGTCTATACCCTTCAATAATCTTGGCTAAGGAGTTCGGTTGATCTGCAATCGTATTATAATACACCAGCAAACACAGAAGTTTTTTCAGATTTAAATAATTAAGTCATGCTAGACATTTTCTTCCAATAAAGTCCAGTTTTATCTCCATTATATACCTGGTCAGGTGTATAATAGAAGAGTTTATAAAGAGTTCACGGTTTATACACCATTCTAGCTATTTTTTAAAATGGCGCATAGGTTAAATATTTTTCAAGATGTACTCGAGGTTTGTTCCTTAATATGGTTAACCTAGCCATGCCCATGGGGTCACGAATAAATCTTTTAACACTTTATGAGCCGTTCACGCTAAAAGGCGTGATGTTGTAGCCAAGCGTTATGAGCGTTCACGCCTTTTGACGAGTTTTGTAGCCAAGCGTTATGACACACTCACGCCTTTTGGCGTGAGAGCCATACCCCCATTTTGTCATCCAGAAAAAACATGCCATGCACAATGTAATTCTACTATTTGACCACAGATTGATACTTTATAAAATTATAGGATTTCTTCTAAAGGTCTTATTTTGTCTAATATTTTGCAAATTTCTTAAAAACCATGCGACCCCTATGCTAGGTTTAATGTAAAACCTTGCGGCTCATAAAGTGTTAATATAAATCTTACATGTAACTTTTTGTATTTGTCTAAAAAAGCTTAAAGAATAGATATTAAAATTTCGAAAAAAATAAAAACAACAATATTCGCTGCTCTTTCTACGCGCGCGATGTTTTTTAGCTTGCATCCGGTGCGATATGCCGAGTGCAAGTAAAACGTACGAGTGACACATGCTTCAAGATCTCAGTCTGCAGCGAGATATCGCCGTGTATGCATGTCGTTTACACGTCATATTGATTACTTAAAAATCCAAAATATTAACCAAACTATGAGGCATATCAATAAAAACTATTTTTAATCTTATAATAATCCATTTTTTTTAAAATGACGAGATATTGATAAAAAAATCATCAATATTCTGACTTAAATGGGTCTCTGAGAGACCCCCTTCTGACAACGTTTTGTTTTTTGTGCCAATATTTTTTGTCAATAAACTACATAGATTTTTCCATATATTCACTTGTTATGTGAATAAAAATAAATTCTTCGGTTTTTTAAATAACGCGTAAAAATCCGTTAATATCCGCGTAAATCGAGAGATGCGTGTCGAAGTGAGTTTTCTGAATTATTATTAATTTTTATAACATTAAATTCAAATGGTTAAAAATTATAATTTTATATAAAATTGAGTTTTCGTTGATTTTAAAAATTATATTTTTTTTCTAATACAGTGCAAATTTTAGCGTTAAAATATCGTTTATATTCGTCCAAAAAGATCCTTTTTATACACTTATAGACTAATCCTGCGCATTTCACTAAAAATCTAAAGGGATATCCCAATATTAATTAATAAATTATTATTCAAATAAATTCAGAAAAAGCATTTTCACAACCTGCTTAAAATAAATATTTGGAAACTATTTATAAATTGCAAATTTAAATCGAAATACCTCAGGGTCATATATGTCAACTATAATACATGGAAAAACCAAATGCTTGTAATATATTAATTAAAACTATTTGATGTTCGAAAAAAAACAGCCATGTTTCTCTAATAATCCTAAATCAAATCCTGTACGTCTCCCTGATATAGGGCTCAGCTTCATCCCGTCACATCTAAAACATACAATTCAAATTGCACCCTGGTTCATTTATATTACTAACATCAGTATTCGTTCAAATTTTAAATCCCTCTCCAAATTCACTAATATTAATAAGTCAGTATCAAACTTTTTATAATATGATCTTAGAAAGAAACTATCCTTAGTAATTTCCTAAAAAAATATACAGAGGAGATTAAAAACCAAAAAAGAAACATCCTGAAGTTCTTTTTATCTGACCTCCCTATCCACAGATATTTATAATACTATGTCAAATCCAAGATATTTTTTAAACCTATTTATAACACAAATGTATTTTTTTAAATTAATTTAATTCTATTGTATTGTTTTCGAAATTTTACCTATTGCTATAATAATCACTAGATTTTATTACAATATTGCGTACTATTTAATGAGCATAAGATTAACTTAATTTTCAATTTAATTAAACCTTGTATCCTAATTTTCGTTAGATGGTATTGGTTTTTTTCAATAAAATGATTTATATTAATTTATTAAATACAAAACTCAAATGAGCTCATTTTTATAATTGATTACAAATTGCTGTATGAAAAAATAATCCTTGCATTACATCCGGAAAACTGGAATCGATCATCGGCACCAGGAAAAGCTGTCGAGCACGACAGGTGCCGACATAATTGACAACTTGTATGCAAAACCATGTTTTTTTTCATATGATAAAGCAAATCAGTTGCGACTCCGACACGAACCGGCCCGTCTTCTCGTACATATACGAACAAATTCAGGTTTTTTTTAGTACGATATGCCTCTTCGATCGTATAAGTTAGAGACCGGGGTATTTGCACAATTCACAATTCAATGAACAGCCGTTTGATCGTGGCGCTTTGCGAATCCGAACAGCGTCTTGGTCCGTCCTCGAAATGGACGTAGTGGCTTGTGACCCTTTGGCATCGGTTGCATAATTACAGTGCCACTGATACAAATATAAATAATAATCATAGTGAATGTGAAGTGACTGATAACAGAAACAGTTTTTGATTCAAATATATAATTTAATAAATAAATTAGTGAAAATGGATACGTTTAAATTAACGGTACGTATTAATAAAAATATATGATTGAATATATATAAAAATAATGTACGATACCATCAAATCGATGTACGTACATGGCATCAGTTGAAATATCGATTATCATCAATTCACACATACGCATCTTCCATATATTCCTCGACGAAATCTATTGTAGAATACGTAATTAAATGGTTAAATATTACATAGTCATTTTTTTACATCATAGTTTTGTTCATAAATTATTACGAACAACTCGATATGTGAGAATTAAGGTAATTGGCCAGGTGTCGCCTACTAGTCTGGTAATGCCAGAGGTCGTTTCCCCAAATTTATACATTTCTAAGCCGTCCATTTTATTTAAAACCTTAAATAGAAAAATGGTTATAATAAAAAAATGACTTAAAAGAATGCGACAGTGAACAAACCTGAAAAACTCGAATCGAAGCATATATTTAATTTTATTGCCGAGATTAGCACGGAATTTTTAATGCATTCAGTACTCAAGATCTGCCAGTAAATTTTATCATTGATTTTACGTATTTTTTTTAAATATTAAAGTATCATTTATTGAGCCATAATCACGCAATTTGTTTTACAGATACGTACGCCCATACAAAAAAAATATATTTACCCATCGATAAATCATAAAAACCCATTTTTTTTTCAATCAATTTACGCCTACTGTTAACGATGATCCTTTATTTCATCCGTTGGCAATAATTAAAAATGACCTCTACGGAATGTCAATGATTTATCACGAATTTCGCAACACATTCACACCTGTTATTATTATATTCCACATCGACTTATCATAATTCATCAAGCACATATTTATTTATCTGATTTTGAATAAATTAGACGCCGATTCCGTATAGAAAAAAATAATTCCAGATGCAATATATTTTTTTATTACTGCCTGAACGACAGAGGTCATGTCAAATCAATCGATGACACTTTCTACACTTATGTAAGATGTTAAAAAAAATATTATGCATCGATCGGCTCTCTCGTATATTGGCATTAACCCCGAAATTCTATGTAAGTGCATTTTATTAACACCCCGTTAAATCCTTGTACGATGCCACTATGAAAACATGACACACTTAGACGTTAAGTGTTGCTAATAAAAGAATATCTTCCTTATTTGCTCGAAGCAGAGTTGTTTGACCTTAAAAACCTAGTACCACCCGAATTTTGAGAAAACATATCTAAAAGGATGTTTGCATTGCCGTCTTATTATATATTTAATATTTAAATATGTACCGATTAGGCGCCACCCTGAAAATGAATAAAACGTGCTAAACGATTGCCAATTTCTCGTATAAATTTTGCAAATATGTTCTGCGATAAATGCCATTTAACAAAAATTCAGCAATTTGTCTAAAATTTATTCTGTTTACACTGTTATGTGATATATTAATAAAATATACGGATATATTTTTTTTTCTGAGAGTCTGATAATTTTTCAATGCTGATGAGGTAACATATGCAAAAATATTGTGATATTTAAATAGGTGTATTAAACGGATTAATACATCAACCGCCATTTACTAATGGAAAATTCAGATTTATCACCGATCATAATTTAAAAAAATCATATTCTGAACTTCAATGATTATCATAATTTCAATCATTATTTTTTTATTATTAAAACACGACTTTTTGTGTTGTTAAATAATTAATTATAAATTCCTACTGTGTGTCATCAAATAAGCTCGATTAATTCAAACAACGCGATAAAATATAACGATTTTCATTAAATAATACAATCGTAAAGCTCGCATTAGAATTAAGCAATTAATATTTCTATGCCACGGTTAAAACATGTAAATTCAACGATAATTTCTGAGATTATCATAACATGATCGATTAATTCAGACGCAAAGCATCGATAAAATCCGCAAAAATTCAACACTAAACACGATGATACGTATTTTGATAAATCGGTGTCAGTTTCGTAATTAATACATCAGTTGTGGCATTTTTATATATTCAATCCATATTGAATATAAATACGATTTTTTCTCAAATTAATTTATAACGCGACAAGCTGAAAGAGTTACGACATCATTAATTAAATGTCAACGAATTTATTATTGAAAAAAGCTCGCATAGTTAACAAATCTATCAAATGTTATACTAATATAGTAGCGCAAAATTCTAACACGATTAATCATCTGATTTGCTCAATAAACGTTTAAGAAATATTTTAAAAAAAAAAGTCAAACCAACTTTCAAAATTATGGCATAATATTTAAAATGTCAGTATTTATTTAATTTCATCTTGCGATAAATAATTTAAAATAAATCTATTTATACTTGAATTACGTCCGCGTAATGTAACAAGATCATAAAAATCCAATATTTTAATATACAGCCTTATCTAAACGACTGTTTCATAAAACATTCGGTCTAAATAGCCATACAAAATCAAGATTCATTATTTATATATTTAAAATAAGCGCATAAATTAAATCAGCAAACAAATTCCAGCTATTGATTAACAAATTGAGTTCAAAAACATAAAATATGATTAATTACGCGTTCTTCCAAGGTATTTGCATTAGGAATTCAATTATATACGAAAATATTTAAATAAATCGTGATGTTACCATATCATTAAGGATAGTGAATAAAATTTATTTAAATTATCTGCAATGTTTGACCTCGTTTCGTATTTACACTCGATACAATGCAACTGAGATACAATAAATAATGCCAATACTGAGATCCTTGAAAATATTTTTAAATTCCTCTATGAGTTTCATAAAATTTTAATAAATTAAGAATACAGCGTCGAATACTTAGTACGACACACTTATGCATGTTAGTTCGAGGCCGTTACGAATCCAGCATCAATCGTTTTATAATAAGGAAGTTTGATGTAAAACAATTAAAACATATTTATAACGATAGTAATATGATAATTTAAACAATAGTATTGCAAAAACGTGTTGCGTTAAAGTTCAAGGATTTATTCGGCGGTGAAAGCTTTCAAAAAATAAAGCGTTTTATCAGTATTTATTTTTTTTAAATAAAATCAGGACAAATTTATCAATGTACGAGAATATTTTTTCCTCGTTTAAAAAAATATTAGAATCAATTTGTCAACAAAACAAGGTTATTAATCGAACGTGCTACTTAACTAATGATTTGTTTATTGATATAAATATGCTAAGCGCGGTTCTTAAACTTGACTAATAAATTAAAAATATTTTAATAACCAATTTAAGTATGTCAAGCGTTCGGAATATGAGATAACGCATTGTATAATTGTGGTAGATCGTCGTAATATTTTTTTTTCGGTTATTCTTGAACCTGTCTTGCAACCTTTTGAGTTTAAGTCCCCGAGGTAAGGAGTTATTTATTATAGAGACTCTCACGGCGGGTCAGAGATCAGCGATACATTCACTCGAATCGTTGTATACATTTTTCACATATCATTCGTACATCACTCAGCATCGTTTGTGATTGTTCTGTAACGAGAACGAAAGTGATGGAATTTATTTTTTATACGTTGGCACGTCACTCTTGAATATCGCATGTAAATGGAGAAGATTTGTACTATTAATTATCATTAGTATGAGTTTAGACAGCAATGTAATAAGCTTTAATCGTGAAAATAAAAATATGTGTATATCTTAATTAATGGGAAATACGAGACTCGAAATTTACATTTTTCTCAGAAAATGTTTATTTATTCAACATTATTATTTTTTCCTTTTAAGTAAGTGCTTTTTTAATTTTTTTTAACATATCCGTGACTATTTGGGATCCCTAGTTTTTGATTTTTCTCGAATAACTCCTTTCATATAAATCCTACATAAATATTATAAATAATCATTGTCTGGAATTGCGGAAAAAAATAAAAACAACAATA
Source organism: Philopotamus ludificatus (assembly GCA_022495035.1). NCBI lineage: Eukaryota > Metazoa > Arthropoda > Insecta > Trichoptera > Philopotamidae > Philopotamus > Philopotamus ludificatus. The sequence continues at coordinate 30,364 of JAGXCT010035178.1, forward strand.
TTTATTGATGTTGCCACGCACGCCTTGTTATTTTCGCTCGCATCCTGTACGATGTGCCGAGTGCGAGTGAAACGTAAGAGTGACACGAGCTGCGAGAGCTTAGTCAGCAGCGAGACATCACCGAAACTATTTTTATTCTTAGAAAAATCCATTATTTTTAAATGTCAAGATATTGATGAGAAATTTATGAAATGGTTGGGGTCTATTTTATATTATAAATAGACCCCCTTCGAACTCAAGCGGCCATGACGAATCGATTAAAGGCATCTGAATCCCAATTTTCAATATATCGCTTAGCTTTTTCAGAAATTCCGTCGTTTATTGTAAAAACGTCATCCTTTCCATTTTTTTTTTTCGACGTCGGGAATAATAAGGAGTCATAGAAGGCCACATTGATGAATATGGAGACTAAGGCATCATCATAGCGACGTTATTTTGCTCAAAAAAATCGATAGTTTCTATTTATTTTATTTGTTTAAGTAAAAAATCACCGAGCAATCTAAAACATGCGTAACATTTTTGACCCCCAAATATAAAGTAAGCATCCAAAATGGATATTAATGTCAAGATACGTCAAGGACAAATGTACTAACACAAAAACAAAAAATTATGACAATTAGAATAATATATTGTGAAAAATTAAAAAAATACATTATGTATAGCCAACCAAAGAATATGAAACCAAAGGGATCGAATCGTCCAGCGGATCGAAAATATATGATTTATTTAATATAAATATTTTTAAACCTTGAATTATGAGATAACATATTAAAATTCAACCTTAACATTTAATCTTTAAAAATGTCCGTGTACTTTAAGTATATTTAATGCGTGACAGAACAAGATAACGCGTCCGCAGTAATTGATGATGTGCATTAATCGTAAATTTCGTATCAAAAATAAATAACGGCCAGAAAAATATTATATAATGATGCAAATCAAGACAATTCATATTTCTCAATTAGCAAAATTTTGCAAATCATTCTAATGCATACGCACGTCAGCGGGATATCGATGACTATCGCATTTGTAACATGATACATTGCAATAACTCTTTGCGAATATTTGCCTTCCTTGTATAATGATGAAAACGTGTCATCGTTGATAACAAAATCTTTGCACAATCCTCAGACTTTCATGTTGTTTCGTATTAACATGTATAATTCGTAAAAGCGTGCCGCATTAAATGTCAATTCTGCATAATGCAGCTGATCGAACTATGGCAATTGTCTTGGAAATAATGATAAAATACACGATGATTTGTAATATATAAAATATTCGAATACAATTTGGGAGTCTTGTATTTAATTTTAAAAATAAATTCCTGCTATCAATTAATATAAATAAATTCATATTTATGCATCGAAAGAACATCCTGCTTCACCTTTTGACCAGCACACCTTCCTTTCGCCTCAAGGCTGCCCACCATTGAAAAATTAAGACAAGAACCGAAAATTATCCACTGATATATTCAAATTTTGGTCGTTTAAAAAAAATAATTTCATTCAAACAAAAGGCCAAAATGATTAGCATCATAATTACGCTTTTGTTGTTTATATGCAAAAATATTTTACATTAAATTGCAGATAACCAGATTCTGCACACTCCTGCTAGTATTCATATTTTTAATCTCATCAATATCAGCCGCCAGCAAATATTATACAGAAGAGAATAAACCGTACGAATTCGGATTCAACATCGAAGGAGAACAACATCGAAGAGAGAAAAAAGGTACATAATCAATTAATATATTAATAAATTATATTTTTTAATCTAACCCGCTACGATTTTCAGATGAAAACGGATTGATTATGGGAGAGTTCGGATTTATCACCGCCGACGGGGTTTACCATGTCACAGTCTATGCCACGGACGAGAATGGAAATTTTAAAATTTTATCAATGAAAAACATTCGACTGGGAGCTGGTAAGAGAATTCGCATTGAATTAAATTATATATAAACCTTTTATTAGCCGACATGCCGCAAAATTTATTATATATTTATTCAAAATATTCATTTAAAACGAAAACCGGATTTATTACACCCGGATATATTAAAAATTGACACACATTTGCTAATTTACAAACGCTATATCCAAGTTTAATAATTGAGATAAATATATCTTCGCAACGTGTACGGCCATAATTGATAAAATCAGCATCGCGTGTTGCTATACATTCAGTACAACGAAAATAATTTCAAACATCTCTCTTCATGCTCACTTATTCTACGAACTATTCATACCTAATTTATTATACATTATTTATTCTTAAGCTATATCTATAAATTTATTTCTTTCGTCATAATACATTTGATTTTTATTGTTAAATATTGAATTAAAAATGTATTATGATACTCATCTTTAATATGTATACATCCAATCATTCTGTTTTCAAGCTCCATTTCATGTAAAACCGCCAGGACTTCAGCGATTCCCGTCGAGAAGATAATATTAATTAATCGACGTAAGGTATTATCAAAATCAATGGTTATTGGTAAAGGTTTTAATTAAGAAAAAAATATTATTCAAAGTTTTAATCTTAAAAATAATGCCGATTAACATAGCATGCTAAAATATTTAATCACAAAAAAAATATCACAAGAAGAAAAAATATATAAAACATATCAGCACATTGTATCAATCTTATTTTTCACTTGTATCCTTATCGATCATTACTGTTACATTCTTCTAGTCATCAATGAATCTCTTAAATATGTTATAAAAGGTAATTTTAAATCGAAAATGGTGAGTAATGCATGTTTAGCGCAATATAAATATTTTTTTATTAAAGGTATGCGGATTTTATTTATTGGCGATGAATTTTCTTTGATATTATATTTTATTTTTAATTTAAATATATTGTTAATATTGATTTAAATTTTCAGCTCCCGATAAACCCCCGCAAAACGCTACCCCAATAACCCAATATACAACCACTCAAGCGCCAACCACTCTTCCGACGACGTTGGCGACTAGAGCTCCTTTCTCTACGGCTAAACCGTTACCTATAGCCTCATGCTCGCATTGTAGCATCCCGAGCTCAACTGAAAAACCATCGATTGAAATCCAACCACCACCTCCGCCGCAATACCAACAACCTGCTCAGCAATTCCCACCACCTCAACCCGATCCGATCCAAGAATATCCCGAAAACAATGTACAATTCCTACAACCTCAAAACCAACCCCTTCCCGAGACTCGTCCTGAAGATGAATTACCGCAAGGCGATCAACCCGCTCATGATCAACAGCATGATTCACCACCACCACCCGGCCAATACGATACACCACTACTCATCTCTGGACATATACAGACCGTTGATCCTTCGGCATTGAACAGAGATCCGCAGCCCGGCGAAGTCGACGGCCCTCCACCAGGAGTCACAGAGAGCAACATGATGGATCTCCTCTACACGTTCAATTACACAGTCGGCTTCCATGGCCACCACGAAGAAGGCTACGCCAACGGCGCCAAAAAGGGTGAATACTTCATTAATTTCAGAAACGGATTGGCGACCAGAGTCAGTTATATCGCCAACGAACACGGTTACTTCCCAAAAATATCGACGGTGCGATTGAGCGCGTACGAAACTCCGAATCCCGACACCGAGAAGAATCCCGAATTCGGTCTGAAGGGGTACGAATTCAAATGGTTCTACGTTCCAAAGTATCATCATTTGAACAAGTATTAACCATGACACGATTCCATTGATAATGTACAATTAAAACTTAATAGACTGTTACGCGAGAATAATATCGATGCAATTTTTTTTGTATTTAACGCTGTATAAATTATATTTATAAATAATACTATATAAAAAAAAACACTAAACATTATACTATGTTATATGCATTAACACCGATTATATTAATTTTATTTAATGAATTGTAATTTTATTTATTTTCTTTTTTATGTAAAAATAAAATTAAGTCATTTAACGTGTCGTTTTCTTTATTTTATTGTAAAATAAAATTAACTACATGTATGACAACAAAATAAGCTGCCATCATTTCAGAAAAAAATCATTTCCACTTTTTTTCACTGTTTCGTGTTTCCGGTTAAATAAATTGACGAATTTGATGAAAAAAAATACATATAATATGGACATCTATAATGTTGGATCTTAGACCTGATTTAATCATTTTTTGGTACTTAATTTTTGGATTTAGGTAATAATTGGATAGGTGTGCGATGAAAACTATGATTTTTAGAAATTCTTTGTAACAATGGTCAGGGGATATGTAAGAGGAAGAGACCTCTGCATGCCCTGAATTTGGATGGGGTAATAAATAATAAATAAATACAATACGTATGTTTAATTGAGTGCTTCCTTAAAAATGTCATCATTGATTCACAGACACACAGTACACGGTGTTTAAGAGTCAATGTATTTATTGTACATATATTATTTTATTAAAATTGATTGTTTTCCATAATAGCCTCTCTAACGTTCATATAACCATTATTTCCAATATTTTTGTATTTTTTTTTATAATTTTAAACGAACACGCTATACCCAATAATTCTTTCATAAATATCGTTTTCAAATGTAGAATCCTCATCAACATAACTATCGAAATAATCGTTCATAATTCATATTTTTATTAAATAATGATGTGTCATAAAGTTATCAAAATATAATTATTTATTTATTTGAATACATTGGATGGATGACATAACAGAAAAATTCTAAAGCGCAATTCACCTGTATAAAGATTTGATAAAGATTTTAAATATGCAAGGGGAATAAGTCTCTCATACTAATATTCCCCTCAGTGTCAAACCACGACACTGTTAATTCTAATATTATTAAATTTATATTATTTGTTTTATAAATATTTATTCAACGAAGGATAGATGGCATTAAATTAATTAATTCCTACGCGCTAAACTACCTACATAAATATTTTTATAGAACATGTGGAGGTAATGGTTCTCTTCCTCTTACATACCCCCTTATTATCTCTGAATTTCCTGAATTCATAGTTTTCATTCCGACACCTATCCGACTATTAGCTCAGTCACAGTTAACTTATATTATCGAAAAAATATGCATGCTACCTACAAGCCATGACAAAAAAATACGATCACAATAAGTTTGAAGACAACCTTCACGTGGACAAAGAAATCCAAAGACTGTCCCCAAAATATTAGGATACAAAATAAAACGATGGAAGCATTAATCTTTCGTAAAATTTAACTGCGGCCTATGAAAATCGGCACTTAAACTTTTCCCCTCTTTACTCCCAAAGCCTTCATCTATTAAAAAATAAAATGATTTTTAATCTGCTACTAATATCACTAGATGCCGCCACATCCTTAAAGAGCTAGAGTGTGATTAGGGTTATAATAGCGATAATTTTGCTTGTAAATTTTAATGTTAATAAAACTTGTAAGGTTATATAATAAACCTATGTGATCCGCCACATGGATTTAATAAAAAAAAATATCAAATTTGACCCACTTGGAAAAAAGGTTCGCCATACCTGGACTAGCGCTAGGTTTAACCGAGACAGAATATGTTAGTAGGGGGCGACAATAACATAAATACTGTATTTATGGGAATGATACACAAATCAAGAACAATAAAAGGTAGCATATGAAAAATATTATATATTTTGAATTAAAAAAATAAATTTCAAGTTTACACTGTTGAAAAGTATACGGTGCAGCAAAAAGAATACCATGAATGTCAATGCATTTTTTACCAGTTCTTAAACCTTCGTGTTTATTTTTTGTTGTCTCTCCCGATCGTCTGTGCTTCAGAGAATAAGGGTAAACAGCTTCGTAAGCATTATCAAAAAATATATATACCATTAAAAGAACGACAAAACTTTGAAGCGATGAGAAACAGAGAAGCTGATAACCAATAATTTTTATTTTTACCAATATTAATTTTTAACATTTTAATTATTTAATTAATGATTTTTTTAATAATATTATGCACATTTATTATTGGACTTCATAGTCCTTTCCCTAATCATGTATGCGTCTCGTATTAGTGCTCGTATTAATAGATGATACCCTCTGGTTTATCCGAGTAGACACCACAAAGATAATCACTACAACCTCCCTCAACTACGATCTCCATTTCGCATATCCTTTAGCTTTAAATAATATCATAAAATCTACAGACAAATTATTCTCGGTGAAAAACTATTTAAAAACGTATATCGAAACGAAAAATATCTGCGTTTAAATTAATGAAGCGATTCATGTCCAAGTAAGATTTAATTATAATTACAGAAAAGATTAGGTTACTTAAGTTCAGGTGTAGCTGTCATCAACAAATATTTAAAATTAAAAGCGTATAACCGTTATTATTAAATATAATTAATAATAAATATGAGACTCACCGAATCCAGTTCTCCCAGCTAGGCTTTATTCCTACCTTTGCGTTGTTATGAGCTCTCTTCTACTGGTAATATTCTACACAATAAATATCCACATTAGCACAGGAACGTTTATTATGATACGTATTCGACTAGTGTTAAACTGTAAGACCTACCTCTGCATGTAGTCACCAGGAGCTGACTCTCCGTCACTCCAAGAAGTTCATCTCCATCCCTAACTACTGTTGCGCTTCACGAAAACCACACATTCCACTAAATACACACATTAAACGTATCAAACTTAAAACAACCGTTAAAATTCTGTTAAATAATAAACGAATAACAGATATTCTTTTTTTATTTTTTGCTTAGTAACCAATTTATTTATCTTGTTATCAATATTTTTTTATGAAACGATCGTAGTTTCGACTGTGTTTATATTAATACTAGAACACTTCATGAAGCTCGATTCAAAATCGCAGTGGAATGAATTTCGTCCCTGATAAAAGTAAGTGACAAATATTACAATAACATCAAACGTACCGGACTGAAATGACGTTTTTTGACATAGTCCCCTTTGACAGTCGGTAAAAATTACATTTTCGTACGGTACACTATATTGTTTACATGATTTTTAAATGTTTGTGACCGGTGTATAAGATTTACGCATCCATTAATAATAATTTCGGCATCGAACGGCCATTTAAACGAATTTATTACCCAAAAAAACCCAAGGATTGGGTTTATGCATTCATTTTATGTTGACTCCTACTGGGAGGGTGGTCGACACGAGGTTTCCCATTATCAAAATCTGTGAGCTCTCTCTAATAATAATAACAATAATTCAGCGTCTTAAAAAAATAACACCCTTAATTAATTTTTTCATCAAAATGTTTTTAATTTTTCTCTATGTATTCAGTGAAAATTATTTTTTTCTTTATGGAATGCACTACTTTCCTTAAAAATTCTCTTATCCTCAAAACCACCTTACCATTTACTGTTTTTTTGTTTTAAATTAACGCAAAGAACTATAACTGTCATGTTATTAATTTCATATTTAATTAATCAGATATTCTAAATAATAAATTTAAATAAAAATTATAAAGGACCATGACATAAAAATAAAATAAATTATGGACATCTACGAAAAATGTTAAACATGTGTTTAAAATTCAAAATGTATTTAAAATCCAAATGATTTCGCCCATTAAAATATTCCATGTGCGCCATCTTATCGATAGTGAGAGTAGTTTTTCGTAAATAATAAAAAATCTATTTAATAATATTATCCACATGTCAAACCAAAAATTAAATTGTTTAAGTAATAACTGTACAGATGGCTGTAATACAAAACAGTTTTTTAATTAATCTCAATATTTAGCCACCCAAATCATGAAAATGTTTAAATAGAACACGTAATTACCTCTCATCTCTCTATTGTACGGTCACATCTCAGATTACGGCCTTGACCAATCCGTCACGGTGGCTTGAAACCAACCGCATTATCCGATAGGGGTCTATTTATAATTGAAAATATCAATGTCTTGAATTTTTTTTAAAAAATGATTTTTTCTAAGAATGAAAATAGTTATTCATGATATCCTTCATAATTTTGTCGATATTTTGGATATTTCTACTAAACAATATGACACGCCCTAGACTGAGGACACGTCGCCGACTAACGCGACTGCCGATTTCTCGCGGCACGTGTCACTAGTATATGTTTCACTCATACTTGGCACATCGTACCGGATGCGAGCGAGAAAAAATAACAATGATTATTTATAATATTTAAACTGAGGTTTAAAAGGGTTAAAGAGGTCAATAAATTGATTGATCCTTTGCGATTTTATCGCTGTGAATTAAATATCAGTGTTTAGTCAGAGTTAATCAAAACATTTTAATATTTTATTTATTATATATTATATATTTGTTAAATTTCATATAAATCGTGTTGCAAACAAAGAAAATCTTCACCGTTGCCAATTTTATAGATGACCCCATATAACCTACCGGTAATATTTATGAATAACGCATACGTGATACAATTTTCGCATAAAAAACTGCAATTTCCTGAACCCGTTCAACATATTCAGGCCATATATGGCCCTAACCTACACTAAATACACTCCGTGGGTGTTAACAGCTAACACCACCCACACCAGGTTATTCCACCAACCCTCAGCATCCCAAAAGATTACATCACGGATTAAAAATTAATGTATGCAAATTTATTAAGCGCGGGTCAATTAACCGAATCAATCAAGATCATACGCCAATCAGAACCTTAAGACGTAGCATAATGAAAAATTATAAATGGACGTATTAGTCAAAAGTTTACGTTTTTCAATGTCAGATTTGCAATGCGCTTTTTTTCATGAATAACAGCAAACAATGTGGGTTTGCAATGTACGCGGAAATGTATGTAATTAGTATGAATTATATTTTGTAAACATCTGTTGGATGACGATAGAGTTTTCTTTGTATTCAAAAAATATAATTGCGATTACTAAATAGGATTTGGGGAATTTGTAAACTATGCAAATTAAGAAATACGTACAAATATTAGATATTCAAGTGACTCAACGTATATTTGATGATCGCAACTAAAAACATAACGCGTTTATGTTCCTCGAGTCTCCTTAGATGGCACAAATGAACTGCACTTCTGACACCGGTCTTCTCCAGTTGGTTTTATTCGGTCTGGTAGGCGGTATTGAGAATTGAACATCTACACGGTAAAGTAATGACATGTCTCCGAATGCATTGTAGTGCATTCGCCACTCGCCCACTCCTTCCATGGTACAAGAGTCATCTCTCTGCCCTATCCACTCGATCACGATACTCACTGTATCTCGATGTCATCAATCAAAAGGTGAATGTGCTTGAGCCTGGGCTAATCCCGCTATCAAAGAACGCCAATCATCCTAAGATGACATATCTTGTGCCATCTCAAAGGGGCCGAGTCATATCCGTATGCGTGGCAGATCTGGTGTCGTGCTGCTATAATATGGCAAGTAGCAAGAATTCATGATTAGATGGGATACATACATATGAATATACACACGGCAAGGCCTCGTTTAGCACATCCTTGATATGACGCGGTTTGGTCAAAGCCCAAAAAAACGATAACAACCACGAAACACATTTTATAATATATATTGCATCTAACTAACTAAACTAAACAGTGGCCTTATAACCCTGGGGCGGGTCTTTGCCACCTGCAGGACACCTCCATCTCAGTCATGATGTCATGACTGTAGACAGACGTTCTCCAGGTTATCTAGGCTCTTCGAATACGGGTCAGGTCGCTAGCCAAAGCCCGGGAATCGAGCTGTCACGCGCGGATTGTAACAATAAAAATCAGACGAGGTTAGAGCCAATTCGTATTTAATTCACGGCACACGTCACCGAATTGGCCTGGATAGCGGCCTGGCTCCTCATAGCTCCGTAGAATCTACGAAACTACGATTATGCCCAACCGCCATCGCCACCACGTCTAATACCGGCACGCGACAACACTAGACTCTGATTTTGAAATTTAATATCTAGAGAAATCTCAAATCTAGGGACTTTTTCAAAACTGATTTACCACATATTTTTGTCTAATCGTTACTGCGATTTAACAAAAAAATAAACAAAGGCTCTATTACTGTTGGAAATTGCTCCAAATACTTTACAGTACCACTTAAATTGAAGTAGTTCGCCCATCACCCTGGATGATGAACTGGACACTTATTTCAACCACTACTGCAGTTTGATACACTTTACTGATTATAATCCCCACAATATAAAGTGGAGCAAAAGTTGGTACTGAAGATGAAAAATCCTTGGGGTCCCTATTATACACTTATGTGCGATAAACATTATTTAGTTACTTAGGTACATGGCGCCATCTATTGACGCTAATTTATTGACATGTATAATATTAAAATACTGTTATAGCATACTAGCGACATCTGTGGTTCATTGTTCTGAATAATCCAACACTACGTCGTTAATTCAGCCAATGGACCAGGAAGTCATATCAAATATATAGCATATTATCGCACAACATTAATTCGTTCATTTTTTCATCAACAGCCTTATTGTAGAGCCTTGGCCTCATCCAACACCCTTCTCCATTTTATTCGGTCTGTTACTACGTCGCTCTATCTTCCGGTAAGATTCAATGATGCAGTGTCCCTCTATACACAGTCCAACCACCTCAGCTTTGATCTTCTTTTCCTCCTTCCTTTCAGGGGCTGACTGTGCCACTCTGACGACAGCTGTGGTGGGTATATCCTTATAGAGTCGATACAGCTTCTCGTTTCGAATACGCCGTTTCCCGTCGTCAAATACGCCTCCAAATATTCGTCTCAGAATTTTCCTCTCCAGAGTATCCAGTTGTCGCTCATCTTGTTTTGCCAAAGTCCAACATTCAGACCCGCATGTTAAGAGAGTCATGTAGAGCTTGACTTTAGTCTTCTTTGAGAGGAATCTCAACGTCGTAGAAGCTTTTGAAGTTCAAAGTAACACCAGTTTGCCAGCATGGTTCTTCTTCGTAGTTCTAAATTGGTTTCATTGTTAATTGTAATAAGCAAGCCGAGACATTTTAATTCCTGGACGGCCTCGAAGCTCTTTTCTTCGACTCGAAGGGGTTCTAGGATTCATCCTTGGTATATGGGAATGTATTTTGTCTTGGTCTCGTTGATCTTTAGTCCCATGTCAATTGCCAGTCTCACTATTATTCACTGACATGCATCCTTAAGAGCCACCCGAGATCTGGCCACAATGTTTATGTTGTCCGCATAGGCAAGAAGCTGCACCGATTTATTAAGAATGGTGCCAGCAGTCTCTTATTACAACTTCGAGTGCTATAACAACAAACATACTACAGCGTCGTCACCCTGTCTCAAACCGCGGTGTGTCTCAATTATCGCACATATCAACAATTTATAAGGTAAACCGGAAAGTATCGATATTTTTTTTATTGTGTAAAAAAATATTTTAACAAACACTATACAAATATATTTTTCTGTAAGATATTTTCCATTGCCACAGTGCAAATAATTTTCGATTCCCTCTCTTGTTAAATTGCTGAGAGTTTTTATCAAAAATTTAATCAAAGTATTTTTATACGTCTCCTACTGAAGTAATATTTTTATTTCTAAGTGAATGCTCTAAAAAATTTAAATATGATATTCTAAAGACGCAATATCTGATGAATAAGGTATATGCTGCAGATCTTCTAATTCCAACTCCCTGATTTTTTTTCCTGTATGATTCTTGCAACAAGTGACTTTGTGTTGTGATGGTGCTGTATACATCATTGCTTATTTACCAAAACTGATCACTTTTTTAACAGTTTCGCATTCAATCATTCTGATTGAGTACAATAAAGTTCGGTTGTAACTTTTGTTATTGTCCAAGAACCCATCCTCAGCGCCAAACGAAACCTTACTGTATATGTCCAATATGCGACATATCTCTTTTTAAACAGCCTTCAATAGCTCTTTATTATTTTTTCGATAATCTATCATATTTCCTTAAAATAGATCTTAAGCTTAGCTGCATTGAGATACAGTTATATGACCAAAACAATAAAAACAATAATATATAAAGGATAATTTATTACTTCATAAAGTTTTTGCAGAGCTTCGATAAGGACTGCAAAGGTATGTGCACGTGCAATGTCTAAGATGGTATCTTAGACATCCGAGACACAGAGTGCGTGTTGCATGCAAATATAACAATCATACAATAATGGTAATTAAACTTTTAAATAACTGATTATATGCAGTTCTTAGAAAAAATGTCTTCTGAAAAACTTAATTAATAAACATAATAGAATTATATTTGCAATTTTCAAAAATTTAACCTATCTTAACTAAATGAATACGAGATTTATTGAAGTATCTGTTTTCAGTTTGCTTCCATTTGGATGAGAAAGAGCAGTATCTAATAATAACACTGCTTTCCATGGCAACCTCTTATTTTTTCTAAAAGTCTCCCACTTCTGTAACAGATTTAGTTTTAAACGAATATCCCAACATTTTTTTATGCATCCATACTCCTTTCTAGCTAATAATCAACAGGTAGCTTTCTTATTTCTGTCCTTTTAGATGATCTCGGTTATTTAGCTTCTCAAATTATTGAAAGTTTAACTTTGTGAGTCCAGATTCATTGTGTGAGTCTAAATGCGTTTTTGCAACACAACTATGATATGTTATTCAGTTAGTTTATGACTTGGTCTGGATATATCTTTAGACGAAACTAATATCTTTGTAAAAGGTAGCACTTCCAATATAAGCCTATCCAGTGGAGGCTCGTTGAAAAAATATTTGCGGGTGGTAGAAGACATTTTTTTATTTTATTATTGTTAATATACCATATCTGATAAAAACGGAGGCTATCATAATCGTGCAGATTTTGGCAAAAAAAATCTTTCCACAAATAAAAAACCACCAAGCACACCGAAATATGTAAAACCATTTCAACAGTCAACAATAAACTAAGCATCCAATATAGCTACGCTACTAATGTCAAGATACGTCAGGGATAAGTAGTTTAATATCTTTGATTAAAGAAAATACGCAAAAATATTTGTTTTTGGCGAAAAAAAAATTATTCATGGTTAGAAGGACATCATTAACTTTTGGCATAGGATTTAGATTTTTCAGAAATTCTGTCTTTATCTTCTCAATGTTGGTCAAACGTCGTCCTTTTGTTTTTTTTTTCATTTTCAAGAATGGAACGAAGTCATAGTGACCCGTATCCAGCGAATATGAAGGCTAGGGCATCATTTTGTATTGTTTTTGACCAAAAATTCACGAAAACTTGGTAAAATATAAACAGGTATGTTATCGTGGTCCAATTATCATTCGTTTTTTGTCACAAATCTGAACAAAATGAACAATATACCATTGAAAATAGTGAGAAGAAACTTCACATTCGATAGAATTTAACCAGCCTCTTTCGGTCTTGACTCTTCAGATACTCCCATTAAAACGATTGGGTCTTAGTTTTGATGTCATAACCGTACATATTTATCAGCCAGACGTAATGGCTCTGTTAAGCATGTGGAAGGATTCGTGACTCGGACCATGGCGAGTCTTTACTCTCGCCGGTAGACGAAATGCAAACACATTTTGTATAGTTGAACACATCTACACATTTATTAAATAGAAAGAATTGTTACGCGGCATCAATTAGGTTACGAAGTAAGCACGTGATTGTGCGACGTCCTGGTGCGCTCTATGTCGCGACCTCTGGCAATGACGGCACTCCTGCGGTCGAAGTCCAGAGTGTCCGTAGAGCGCCTTCATGATGATCTCGACGAGAGGCCGGCTGAGGGTCGCTCGACGATAGCATACCAGTCTGCGGTCTGAAGTCGGGGATGCTGAGGCGGAGTCTGCGAACAACCTAGTCGGTTGTTGGTTAAGCTGATCTGGTTAACCGCATTGATGATATTATCGAGAATTGTCAGGGAATAGAAGTAAGCCCATACAGAGGACGAGAGTCTCCAGAATCGTCATGGCGAAGTAACGCAGGAGCGTGTTCACGCTGCAACTGCGGGCGGAGGTCGGCGCGGGGGAAGCGTGGTAGATTTCCGAAGACGCCGCGTATTGTTGCCAAGGCACAACACGACGTTGGTTCAAACACGTGGAATAACCACCACAGCTCAAAAGATTTTTTAGCAAACAACTTCAAACCTGAGTGTTTGTTTAACAAAATTGTGATTATAATTAAATTAATAAAATTAGGGGTAGAACCTGAATTATACCATATTTTTTCTTTGAAGAGATTCCTTGCATTCCCTCTTTGAATGCTACTGTAAAATAGAACCATTATTGCAATCCATAGCACCTGCATCGCAAAGATAATGATATTTTTTCTAAATAATATATATTTAATTTGAACTCGATCTATTGCAAATGTCATAAAAAATAATTTGCTATAATGTATAGATTTAAATAGCTACTCCTCCCACGAACATAATGCACCTCTTGACCCTCTAGTTCTACACGCCACTCAATCGTTATGCTCGAAACACAAGCACAATTTGCAACACTTGCCAAGTGCTGTCCAAATCCAGATCTACATCTTGCAACACGATGATTAAAACGTCATTTATCCGAATGACAATAGCCATGACAATTCTCACATAATTATTCGAAACCTAGAACGGCTCGACGGCTCTAACATTGGTTCGATTGGCACGTGGTCCGTTGTCCACTCCGTGCTATGATAATAGCCACTTGTTCGCCACCATGTTTGCTACATTCCTGACATAAAAGGTTCACTTTCACTGTCCTCTTCCAAGCTATGGCGCAACATTGGCACGTTCCACAATTGTTCCCGGCGATAATGCTTTCACCGTTTCTGACTATCCCAATATGTCAATCATGTTATATATTAATTTTAATTTAATAAAATTATTGCCAAAACTAATCATTGATATTTTATATGGAAGGTTCTTTAATGTCAAATTGTATTTGCTCTATTTTTTGTATTATTTTATCTCGACGATCATCGATCATTCATGACTTCATGTCGACCATTCTTGCACTATGGTCTGTTGGAGAATCGTTAATAAAAAAATGTGTTTAATTTTTAATCAAGATTATAACATGTCCCGATGGGGACCCCAAGTTTTTGATTTTCTCGAATTATTCTTTTAATTTAAATCCTACATGTCACAAACTTGTGTTTGTCTAAAAAAAGTCTAAAGAATGTTTATATTAAATAATCATAGTCCTCTATTGCCTGCAGTTTCGAAAAATACAATAATATTTGCTTCTGTTGTCACGGGCGCGATGTTTTTTCTTGCTCCCATTCGGTACGATGTACCGAGTGCGAGTCATTTAGTCAAAAATCTAAAATATCGGCCAAATTATGAAGCATTTTTGTTCTTAGAATAATCCATTTTTAAATAAATGTCAAGTAGAATTCATCAATATCTTGACTTGAAGTGCTTGTAGTCTCTGAGAGACCCCCTTTGGACGAAGCGGTTGTTTTCGAGCCGCCGTGGCGGGTGAATTAACCAGCAATTGTTAGATAGATAATAATTCTTACGCCACTTTATCGCAAAATAAGTTCTCCACGCGAATGCAGATCTCCATCTAAATCTTCATTAAATTTAAAGCATACATATACAGTGAACCCTTCTATAGCGGACCATGCTATAGAAACCCGCGGTAAGACTAGGACCCATACAAAATTTAGAGGTTATGTTTTTTTAATTGTATTTTGTAAATTGAACGAAATCAACTAAAGGGTGACCTTTATTATATGCGATATTACATATTTACGAAATATGTAATTTGATATTGATAATGTAGAATTTTGTAAAAAAAAAACAGCGCTTTTGAAGGAAACGCTATAGAAGGTACTATACGCTATAGAAGAGTTGACTATTTTCCGATCAATTATGCAGCATCCTGCTATACACTGTCCTGACATCGTAGCCTTTCTTTAGGATATGAGGTCTCTTGACCATTTCTCTTCTTCATAATAAGATATTCGTAGTAGGTTTTTTCAAACAAATATAAAAATAAATATCTCTAAATGATATTTCAGAACATTTATAAATTTTAAATATTTTCAATAATCAATTAATGTTTTTCCTTAAATTTCTTAAAAAACCGTTTATTTATCATCAACATAATGAAAAAATACATTTAACGCGAATCGTATCGTGTCAGTCACCGATGCCTGGCATCGATTTTTACAAGTGCACCGTGGTATACACCGGTGACTGACAGTTATTGATTTGAAGTAAATGGTCCACAATCTCCGCCAGTCACTTGTAAACCTAGATTTAACATATTATATTCTTAACAAATCATTTTTAGTGAAAAAAAAGTTAATATATTAATAAAAAAATGAGATAAATAAAACAATATGAAGATTATTATAGCTAAAAAAAAATAATATGCCAACTTGGAAGAATAGTCGGGTTCTTTTGCATACTAACGCGTGGTTTTTAGGTTTAAAAAGAACTGAAAAACTCTTCTAGTGCTAAAAAAACGTAGGTTTGGCAAATTATTACATATATTTTGGTATTCGCGTTTTATAAAATTTGTATCATAAAAAATATAAATTGTATGCGTAGTATTCCCCCACGCCGCGTCAGTCACCGGTGATTGACAGCATTATTAAGATTCTATCTTAAATTTTTACCAAAAAATAAGCCAGAATTTTTCATTCCTATATATGAATACATAAGATGGTAATATAGACAAAAAAAACTATATTTTTACTAGCGTTTTTTCCAATTTTTAAAGAAAATGCTTGGTTACTTCATATTTCTATATCAGGGGTTTGGTCACTCGCTACTTGTCACTCGTGACTCGTAATAAACAGATAACGTCTTAGAGAAGAGACCAAACGAATACCGAGACAAACCCCCTCCTACTTGCCTGGACACAGTCGAGAAGATAAAATCCGATAAAAACATGGTAGAAGATGTACGTCCAATGCCAGCAATGGCCAAGAGAGGGAAACTCTTTACAAAAAAACCGCATACCAAGACGGCTCGGGTCCCTGCGATATGGACACGAAAGGGGAGCCCTCACGTCACGTGTGAGACTCAGGTTCCTTTGGCCTCAACTACCATGCGAGAGTTTGGTAAGGCCAAGCCCTCAGCGAATGAGAGCCTTGTGGCTGGCAAATGATGATGATGATGATGATAGCTTTAGTGTCTCAATGTTGGCAAACGTCGCCCTTTTGTGTTTTTTCTTCTATGGAATAAGAAGATGTCCAGCGAATACAAGGGTTGAGTCATTGTACCGAATATGGCAATCAATGTCAAGATACATGAAAGACAAATACAAACAATAATTATGCAGCCTACAAAAATCAAAAATTCCGATCTCTTGAAAACCTTGCATACAAACCCACAAAACTTATTATTTCCTTATTTTTTTTATATTCATTAATCATTATAATCTGAATATTTTTTCAGATACATATATTTATGAAAGTTGTCGTAAATAATAATAATGATAAAAATGGAATATTCTCCGTGTACCGAGTATAGAAAACAAGATGGCGGATTTCACGATTCATTTGTTTTGAATAATATAATAATTAAAGCGTTCGAAAACCGAGCTTAACCGAATACGTAACGAAATAATATTAATTTGTTTATTATACAGTTATTCTCAATTTATATGTTATTTTCATGAAACTGTATTATTGTAATGCACTTATTGGAAGATTATGAGTGGGTATTATCTCTTGTTACTCATCGCCTAATTGTGGGTAGACAATACCGTTCAAAAACCATTTTTTGTCCTCAGCTAATGCTGAAATTTATTCATGATTATTTATTTTAAATTATTGTCGATCGATATTTAGTCTAGAAATCCATTCGTTGCGCAATAAATCTCGTCTCAACGGCTTCGAATAAGGGTTGGGTGGGTGTTGAGCGGACCTCGGCGTCAATGACGTCACGGCGGCAGATCAGGAGGCTGTCGGAGGCAGTGGAGTAGCAGCAGTCAGCGGTCGGGCGTCTCAGGCGCAGCACGCACGCGTGGAAACGGAACATGCTCGACTTCCGGAGCGCGAAAATCAAACGGTTCGAATTGCGCGCCGGCTCCGTGTGATTGCGCGAAACGATGACAGTGTGTGATTGTCCCTGTGATCGATAACACCGTTGACGGTTACAACTATACGATACAAATAAAAATATTAACAATATATACGTACGAACGAACAATATAATCAAGCGAAATCTACTTCTATTCTATCTAATGTTGGTAAAATAATATATACAATATGATCCCATTTAATTACCGATCATAATCTTATTTTTTAATTAAAAATATATTAAATTATAACATTTACAATATTGCAAAATGTATCCAAAAAAAATATTGTAATTTAATGATTGTACCGATCAATCAATATCTATGTCAAGATTATATTTTTTTTGAAAATAATGCAATATTAACGTTTTTTGCGTTCGAATTAAACAGAAAAGAAAGTTTCCAATTTTTTCACTCATCTTAATTTAGCGTCAATTAATGTCGCATGCGTAATATATTTTTTTCGTATTAATTTCTCAACCGTGAATCATGATATTGGTTTGTTGGTGTGACATTGAATTATATTTATATGAAACTTGGTTACATCAGATCAGTTCCTTATACATTGTGGGCCTACATAATACGCCTACGGATTTCAGGATTTTCAACATTGATTACGTGTTTAATAAGTTTTACTCATCGCTTTTTAAAAAATTACATAAAAAAATCTCATTATTTGTCAATTTTTCATGCTCTATTGTCGCGCACTTGTAACGAAAAATATTTCAAGTTCATTCGTGGGAAGATGGCATTGAAATTAGATACAATTTAAATCGATATATTAAGGAAAATAATTTTTTTCTCAATTTTTAAAAGCAATTTATTATAATTGAGTCACATTTTATTATCTGCAGAGATAATAACACATTTGTATGCAATTTAAATATCATCGACCCAATTAGCATATCCAAAATCAATTATTACTGAGCGTATTTTTCAGTTTTATCATTTGAATACACTTAAGTCAAAACATCAATTAGCATATCAATATTTAATGATGGATTTTTAGATCTTCTTCTAATCAATTGTGATTCTGGTATCAAGATATTTGTTTTTCATCAAGAATATATCAGTGTTAAGTTCAAAGACGACAATGTACCGATACCTGCTGGTGACCGCTGTGCTGGTAAGTAAAATAAAACATCATCATCAATTCAACGACTTTTCATCCTCCGATGGTTTTGCATTTTTTGCGATTTATTTATACATAGAAAGTATTAGATACCTTGACATATAATATCGGTATAAGGTCAAGTTGAGAAATTATAAAATGAAGTTCATAAACAATGAAAGTGCACGGATGACTTTCATTCGAAACGTGACTCGAATATCGATCGCATATCATTTTTTTTAATATTATTATACGTACATGTTTGTTCAGTGTCATAATAATTTCGTAAATGTCTCGTAATAGCGTTACAAATTTGCAAATAAGCCCAAACCGATGGTCTTTTGTTAAATTTAACAAGAATCTGTGTCATAACTCGCGTACCATTGATATTTAACGGCGGATGTAAGAAGCCATTACTGAAAAATCTCGTGCCATGAATGGCGATGGAACAGTTTCATATTTGACGAGCAAATATGGAAGTTGAAAAACAGGAAAAGTGGAAATTCATTCGGTTACGTGATGATGATTTCTAAACTCGTTCCAAAGGACGTATAATTTGCTCGTTGTGCATATTTTATTCCATATGCGCAATTAACTTTTACTATGACATATTGAATCTTGCGCGGATAATTGATCACTTAATCGTATAAACATGATAATGGCAATGTCATAAAAAAACTAGTATGTGTAACATGTTGAATATATAACCGCAGGTTGTACCATTGTAGAAAGAAAAGGAAATTTATATTCAGTCATTAATGACTATCAGACTATTTTTACACGGTTCAAGAAAATGTATGAATTATTTTTAACAACAAAAATAATTATAAACTCAATTTTTTGCCCCTATTTCAATGTGCTAAGCTTTTTTTCCTTTTCGTCGATGTTTTAATCGCATTTTATATTTTAATTTATTATATTTTGTTATTTATGAGGATTTAGTGAGAGATTAAAGTATCAGAGTGCATTTAAAAGGTTCGATCGAAGGCTATTATGGGGATTTTAGGTTTAATCTACCTTATTTCCAATTTTACCTGGGGATAATTTATTGAGAATTCATTAAGTCGAGGATTGTGGTATTTTTGTTAGTAGTCAAGATGATCTTATGATGTGGTTAGAATTTAAAGGATTTATATTTTTAAATTTTAAAAGGAAGTTAAAAAGTAGTATGGCAAGAATATTAATACAATTATTTAAGGGTTGCATTTTAAGACCCTTCGTATATCAGCATTCGTAAAGAATTTGTCCAAGGATAACTGATGAAATTTTACTGTTTCTACTTATTAGCGAACAAAGGATAGCTTCGTTATTGATCATTTTTCTTATATAATAACACCAAGCTATTTCGCTTCGTTTTTCCTCGATATTTTCGTATTATTTATTTTAATCGAAAATAAAAACGATTTTTGCGGGGTTTTGAAAAGAAAATCACTTTTCATGGACCATTTTTCTATCCAGACTAAGAAGCTATTTAAATAATCAAGCTTTCAATCCCTGAGCATATTTTTTGGTCATTGTATTTTTTTTATTTTAATTTATTACTTCATGATCTTAAATGTTATTGTCACATATAATTAAAATTATTCATCTAATCAGTGATATTTATTCTATTATATATTTTTTATCAATAAATAATTTATTTTTGAGATATAATTGAACTTTTATATATATTGTATATAATAAAGACAAATTATCGTCAGTATTTTTTGCATTATTTTTAATAATTAGGCAATCAATCCATTAATATTTGAATACGTACTAAATAATGATTGATTCACAAAAAAAAGAAACTGCATATAATAAAGCACGTCCTTTACTTTTTTATATTATTTATGTATTTATTACAACATCATTAGCATCATTAACGTCAGTTTGCTAATTTATTTCTTCGGTTTTTTTTATTGTTTCATATTTATAATTAAAAATGTTGTCTCTAATACAAAATTATCAAAAATATTTACAAGGTATGGAAAATATGAGAATCTCATACTCAAGCGTTTTGATGCATAAGAATTAATTATCGGTAAAGTTTCTACGATAATTCTGTTTTTTTCGGAGAATCTGATGATGTCCTTTAAAATCTATTACCTAACTTAAATCACCAAAATAAATCCTTATCAAAAAATAGTAATATACTTTATTTGTCTTATTTTTCGGTTTTTTTTTATTTTAATAAAATTCTAATACAAAAATTAAGCTAAAAAAGACTTGCTTACTGCACAGTTTCCGAACAAAATATTAACATAAAGTGAAAGAGCAATATGTAAAATAGTGGGTTTTTTTGGTATCTCTAATTAGTCTTATAAATTTATTAGTTTCCGCTATCCGTGTACAACCAATAGCTATCTACTATATGCGACATTTTACATTCTATGACAGATGACGAAGATTGCATCCTATCATATAAATTAAGAATGGATACGTCACAATATGCTAAACATTTTTTTTTTTGGTTTTTCCGAAAAGTAGTGACAAGGGAAGAGACTTGATCTGCTAAGGTTTTGAATATAAAGAAAATGGGAATGCTTCATGATAAAATTGGCGAAAAATGAAAAAAAATGTTAGTCGAAGAATCGTTAAAATTATTTTTATTGCTATTTAAAATATAGTAAGGTTTTTTTTATTTGATTACGATTCCTAGAAATAATTCAAAATCTCAGAATTTAATTTAAATATAGAAAAAACGTCATCCTATCATGCTTTTTTTTCATCTTCGGGAATAGGAAGAAGTAGTACGATACCAAATCCGGCGAATACGGAGGTTGGGGCATCGTACCGATGCTGTATTTATTTCCACAATTAAAAAACGGTGAACACGTTAAACATTTTCTACAGCCAATTATAAATACAATAACCTTTCGTTCTGTTTATCCAGGAACAGTTCTGTATTTGAGTACTGAACCCTGTACAACCCCTGAATTTCAGCAGCCTGACCCTATTTTTTTTAAGTAAAATCTTAAGTTGAGTAATCCTTGATCAAATGTAGAAGCAGACCTAGCTTTTATGAAAGAGTAACTCAGTTATTTAATTAGTTTAATTGTCTCATGATTTTTTTCCGTTTTATTCCCGATTTCGCTCACTAAATATAACCAGCATAATTAGTAAGCTAGCATTTATTGTAGCTATCAATGTCCAGATACGTCAGGAACAATTGTATCAACATGACGAAAAAATGCGACTTGTACACCTCAGGAAATTAAAAAATTACGCATCTTTTGTTAAAATCCTCGTAGCTAAAAATTGATAATATACTTTAATTTATTTTTATGCAGTAAATTGCTTCCATGATAGATAAGTTAATTTGACATGAATTAGTTAATCGCATAAATACATTTTAAAACAATCAACGGTTGATATTAGAGTCATTTCGAATGATATTCGAATAATTAGTGGCATTATCTGGAAAAAATATTTCTCTTCGATAATTAATACATCCTAAATGGTAGTGATTAAATCAATAGCACATATTAAAAAGAAATTATAAAAGATTATATAATAATGTCTAGTAATTTCGGTTGATTATTATTGTTTAGAGATTTTTCTCATCTCTCGATATTGATCACATGAATTATATTCCAAACAAACAATACCGATTTTCTATAATTTTGATCAGATCGCATTAAAAATAATGAAAGTCATATATTGGTCGTATCTCAACTATTATTTACATTTTTTTTTCTCTCTTATTAACAAGTCCGACCACAATGAACTTGCAACTCATCGCAAACATTCAACGGTGGCTAATGTTGAGAAGAAAACGTAAACATTTCATCCGCGAACAATGTGTCGTAAAGCCGACGATTCTCTATGATTTTTTTTCAGCACGAAAAAAAAAAGTACCGCCACTGTTGACCCGGTCGTGTTAATGAACTTAATCAAACACAATTTGTCCATCATCGCCGTCATCATCATCAGCAACGGGCCGCCGCTGAGGTAACCGCGCCTGTTCACACACTTTCGTTTTCTTCGCCGGCGAACAATCGACAATGGTGTCCGAGGCGGGAGCGTCATATCTCCAAGAACAATCTAGACTTCCGAATTTTCCGACCCGGAAGAAGATGTGTTACTGCTAATTGTTTAGCGGCATCATGACCGGAATGGGCGCTGAAGAAATACAGGAATTGGCGACAATGGTTGCAAAAATATTAGCACCAATGATGTCAAATTAGAGAAAATATCATAACGATTCACGCAATAGAAAATACTACTATTGTGATGATACCAATACTTCTTGGTGAAAAATTAATAAATACAACAATGACTATGAAGTCATAAGATAACTCTCATAATATTTCATTATTATATATGACTTTATACAATCTGTTGCAATATATTTAGATCAATTTTTTACTATAAGATCTAATTGAGATAAAAAAAATCGAAAATATGTCAAATATGATTTATTGCAAACTCAATAACGTCTTAAAAAAAGGAATCACTTTCTAATTACAATAAAAATCATTTTAATATCACGTATACATAGTAATTATATTTTAAACCTAATGTTAATACGTCATAGAAACTAATATTATATATAATCGTCTTATAAATAGCCGTATTCCCGGAAGACATTATATTTAATGTCGTAAATTTTAATATATTTAATATTTTAATTATAACTCTTAAATTAGTAATGCAGTGTTATACATTGTTAGTACCTGACCTACTACCTTAGTACTACTACTACCGTTAGTACCTTAAATTAGTAATGCAGTGTAATACATTGTTAGTACCTGACTACTGTATTATACATATTTTATAGTTTTTTTGAGTATTTACTAAATAAATAAATATTAATTTTATTAATGTTATTCTAAAGTAACTAATTAAATAAAGCATATTATAAAATTGTCTTTGAGCTTAACCGATAAGATTATAAATATACTTTAGGAAGAGATAACATTTTTTAATGAAAAGCACTATTATTTTATATACTATCTGGATATAAAATATTGTCCTTCTTTGGTGTATCTATTTATATATTGTAACTGCATTAACAATATCTCTGGAATTTCATCCGTATCCCTTTTTTGATATATACTATTTTAAAAACATTGAAAAAAAATAATAGTTGATTTGATAATAACATTTTAAATCATGAAAGAGACAATCCGAAAAGAAATCTATCTTTTTAATTAATAATTAATTTTTAAGTTATTTACAAATATTGTTATAAAATATAATTGCCCTTATTACTTCCATTTCTCATCTCTCGAGTAATTTTTCTATCCCCTTATGAAAGTTAGAAAGTTTCGGTGGAAAATATTATCCATGTATTTTTTTATTTCATGTGATTTTTTTTATTATTCAGTGAATGTTTCAATCTAAATAGATAATAATATGAAGTTTTTATGTCTGACTATAAGGAATGCGAAAGTACTTTCCAATTTAGTTGTTTAATATTTCATGGGTGATTTTAGTTTTGCGGAGACTTGTTTTATTTTATTGGAGAATAACTCTATTTCTATTGTTTAAATTGGGATGTTTATCCTTCAGCTTCTGATTCAATGTATTTAATTGTCAACGATATACTTCTACAGTTATAGATTCGCTTGGTTTTAATAATCCATAGTGAATAACTCTACCCACATTCTACGAGATACATAAATTAACCTTCTAAGTATCGATCCTGGCTTTGGGGTTGGAACTAATGATTATTTATTGGAAAATTACTGCTTTTTTCTATCGTAAATATTTCGCGTTTCTGGTTCGCTGCAAAAAAGTTTGACATCTTTAACTCGACTTTCAGAAGACTGAAAAAAAATACTGGTTTCATCCTGATTCTTTTTATCTTCTAATTCTAATTTGGTTTTTCATTTTTTAAATTTTCTTTAAACTAAAATACAGATTGTAAAAATCTTTTTTAATAAATTTATTTAATTAAATGTATTTATTATAATATTGAAAGTAGAAAGTTAAATAGATTATCAAGACATTCTTAGTTTAATTTATAGCTTTTTTACCTGTGATCGAAAGAGTATGTTTCTCGCATTCTCTTGATGAATGATAACTTGCTTTCGATTGATTAAATCTGGTTATTTTTTCTAATTTCTCCTTCAACCTTTGGCAAATCTTGACAATAAATATTTAGAAAACTC
This sequence comes from Philopotamus ludificatus, assembly GCA_022495035.1. NCBI lineage: Eukaryota > Metazoa > Arthropoda > Insecta > Trichoptera > Philopotamidae > Philopotamus > Philopotamus ludificatus. Next base: position 55,480 of record JAGXCT010035178.1, read on the forward strand.
ATAGTAAACTACATTATGGAAAAAGCATCAAAATAACAAAATAATATATTTACTGACATTATTTTGCAAAAAACTGCAGATTCATTTTTTTTTTTTTGGTCGGCACCCTCATGTCTGAGGATCGTGATCTTTTTCGTTCCGAAAGTTCTTGATTCTGCACTCTTCATCATAAAAAATGGTGTCTTATTTTGTCAAAAATTTGATGATCTTAGACGATATGACTGACCCGGATACTTAACGTATACTGACTTTTAAGATACTGAGAGAAAAACAACACGTAATCATATATTGCGTCCGGAAAATCCTGAAAATAAATTGAAAAGCATTAGATTTTCCGATCCTCTTATTAAAATACATAATACATTAAATCCGTATAGTAAATACAATGTTTTTCTTATAATAAATTTTAAAATATTGCATAACGTCTGCAATTAAAAGGCTTTATGCCTAACAAAACCTTGTGACAAATACAGCGTACATAATTGAAACAAGCCATATTTATATTTTCATTAATCGCACATACACACGTTTAACATCGCATTGTTTCAGCAACGATTCGCATAAAAAAACTATTATAGCCATGTGATGCGATTCACACGCTTGCCCCCCTCGAGTCCTCTTTAACCACCGACAACGATTCGACAAATAAGTGTAATTGGACAATAAAGTCATTTCCGATTATCTCGCAAACAATGGGTCTGGCATGATTAAAAGAACAGCATCAGGAAATGAAACAAAGATAAGGCGAGTCCTTGCGCCGTGAGATTATGCAGCATCGCTGACGGTACTGATAATTCTCTTATCCAGTGTCCAATGCCTGTGTGCAGAATTAATTGGAACTTCTATACCCTTACTTTACAATAATAAAAATATTTTTGAAAAAAAAACGGAAATTTGGCAGCTCTTATCAATTAACCACTCGGCATCATCATTAAGCGAAAAATGTACATGGTGATAAATTGGATAGAACGAATATTGATATTTTTATATTATCATATATTATTATCAGTTTTTTTATTTAATTGACGGGATGCGGTTTGTGCTCATTTTTATTATCAAATTTGCGATAACAATGCGTGTTTGTCATATTTATAACGCATTTTTTTTTATATTTGCGCACAAATAACTTTCTTCCATATAATGCTAATTTGTTTCCACATATTGTGAATTTTCACTTTTTCGTAACAAACGATAATAAATCATTTTTTTCATAGAAAAATCGAATCATTGCTCAATATGCGGATTTTTATTCGCGTTTAATTTACATAAAACTCTTGCGGTTAAACGAATTGATCGTCAATAACGGAATTCGGTATACACATTGATTTAGGAAACATAAATAAGAAAAAATAAAATCTTTTGTCGCATACCACTCGACTTCTTCAGCCGCAACCGCAGTTGCAACAGTCAATTCAACATGGTCTGTAACACGACACGTTTAAACGCTCGGAGCTAATTAGTCACTCAGTAATATACAACCATTTAAAACAATTTTTTTATTGGAAAAATCAATAATTTCTATATGTTTTGAGGTGAGAATATATGTTAAATAAATTAGCATAATATGATTTGGGTATACATATTGAAATTTACATTAATTAATATATAATCAATGAAAATGTTGTGAGTCACTGCCCTGAGACGGTCATCGAGTGAAAGTGTTCGTAATAGTTGACCGGCAAAACTTAACCGGTTCCGGCAAAAATGTCTCACAACTACCAGACAGTTACACATCTGATCGCATCTGAAGGCTTCTGGAAGCTTTCTGGTCATAAATTCCGGAATTCAATGGAATTGTACCGGAATGAGTTAGATCAGGAAATGGAATACTAAATATCACCTAATAGAATCGTATAAATCTGCTATTAATTTAATTAAAACTCCTATATTGCATCAAGATATGTATGCACAGCAATTCTTGGACTTCAAAAACAGATATTCTGATATCTAATTAAATAAATCAGTTTAACTAACACAACATTTGCACACGTTATTCTGGCTCTTATTTCTAAATGAATTATGCTATTTTTAAATTTAAGCAATAATATTATAGGATAATCTCTTTATGTAGTGAATTCAATTTTGAAATATTTATTGTTCTTTAATTTTATTTTATTAAAACATCTTGTGTTAATCAGTGTTTGAAATCCATACGATCTTTGCATTTTTCGGTTTCAACAGTAGAGGTTTGTAAGTATCTCTTTGATATACGGTCAATTCTCCTATAGCATCCGAGCTATGTACCGCGTCATCCGAAGGGGGTCTCTCAGAGACCTCAAGCATTTCATGTCATCAGTGAATTCCTCAATAATATCTTGACAATTTTTTAAAAATGGAGTTATTAAAAAATAAAAATAGTTGTTTATGATATGCTGCATAATTTGGTCGATATTTTCGATTTTCAACTAATCAATATGACAGGTAAATGACAACGCTCTCAGCGATGTCTCGCCGCAGACTGAGCCCTCGCAGCACGTGTCACTCGCATGTTTCACTCGCACTCAGCTTTTTCTATCAAATATTGTTGTTTTTATTATTTTTTCGCAATCGCAGACATTAAAGAGCAATGATTATATATAATATTTATTCTTTTTACTAGTTTTAGACAAATACAATAGTTGTGACATGTAGGATTTATATTAAAAGAGATATTCGAGAAAAATCAAAAACTTGGGGTACCCAATATATCACATCGGCCTTAACCGACCGACAAAATCTTAAGTATAATCAATTAATATATTTGTATAATAAAATATTTGTTATTTATACGAAGGGCTTTTTTAGATTTTTAAAGGCCTAAAACACAGAAAGAAAAAAATAAATGTTTTATAGTAATAGTGTCATAAAAAACAATGAAAAAGTAGAAGAATGAGATACGTCTTCAATGCAAGTTTCGAAATTAAATTATTTAATTCTTTTTCATCGTCAATACCTCAATGTTGAGGGACGTAACCTTGGCAATTCTTTTCCACATCTCCCTTGATTCAGTGATTTCTTAAGGACTACATCCTGCATCTTCTTCTTACCATCATTAGCTACGTGTCCAAACAATCGTAGAAATGTTATTAGGCAAATTTTGAATTGATATATTGTTTATTTATCTCACTGTATAATATAATAATATTGCCAGATTTTACTGAATATTTGTATGTGCTCTGTTTCAGTAATTGTGTATATTTTTTTAAAAAAATGCACAATGTCTTTCCAATCTATCATCTTTTAAGATTTAGATTTTTTTTAAATTTTCCTCGTCTAGAAATATTAATAATTTATTATAATTTGTAGACGTTTCGTACAAAATTAATAAAAGATGTCGCTAGTATTCATAATTAAATAATTTGCAGATTTCCTAACATATCTAGATTACGAAACATTTTATCAAAAAAATATTAATCATATTAAAACAATGGTTCGTTTAATATCGAGAGTCAATAATCGTGATTTGGAGATATATTTTTTTTAAATCGCCATAAGCGATTTGAAACCGAGCGTTGCATAAAATGACCTTGATATAATTTCGTCTTTAATTGTTTGTTGGTACCCTTGCATTTTCGTTTTGCAAAGGTCTCGTGCCATTAGAGAGCGTTTTGAAATAATAACCGGAGCAATTTCGGCCATTACGAACAACACGAAAAATTTATTTCGCATCGATCGTGGCCGAACCGACCTTCGGATAATTTTAAAGAGATTTAACCGAATAATGTATGTATTTTAAAATGTATTATATCGCATCGAATGCCGCACTAAATATATTCTCGTAGGCGAAATGTTAATACATCATATCTATTGTTTGATTTTTTGCACTAATATTTATGAAATTATTCATAAATGCGTACAATTTAAATTGATTCTGATGAAATGCATATATTCTATATTAGTCTTTTTAATAACTTTTGCACTAAATTTCCGCGTTACGCAATAACGACGATTTAAACGCAGCGATTTTCTTCGAGTTTCGCGATTTCGCCCACCGCGCCTCGTCCAGTTTACCTCATTTTCATTCATTTTTTTTAATTTTCGTCATCATATCTTTTAGGAATAACATTATTGCAATGACGCATAATAATAAGTTCTTTTGCGTTTGACTGTATTCAAGTCGAATTCCTGTCTCAACGCATGGGCGTAGTATCGAGGGCGATCGAGTATATCGTGACTCCAGTCGCATTACAATAACGATTATCTATGCTAATATGAAAATATTAATACATTCCATCGAATGAGAAAATATTCCTCGCATCCAGTAGGACATTTCGACGTATTCGCTTTATTTTATTTTAAATGAGGTCAGTCCCTATTTGGCCATACCCTCAAGAATTACGGAACACGAACATATGTTGATCTCATCGGTTTGATATTTTTTAATATATATCCGTTGCACAACTATAATTACACGACTTTCGATGACCAATGTATGTATCTTATCAGATGCAATCATTGTTAGTTAAGTTCTGCAAAAAAAATATTTTCAACACTCAGACTCGTTTCTAAATCACAATCTGATATCTTGGGACGCCCACCGCATATTATAATGCCCTAAATCAATGTATCGCACAAACAAGACTCTTTATATGCGTGTTATTTTGAAATTAAGAAAGCCTTTAGTGAGATAACATAACTTTAGATATCTATAAAAATCTACAACACAAAGATATGCCTATTACTACAATGTTTGATATTAAAAAATAGCGAAATTTTCTTATTTACTCAACGATTTCAATTCATCCTACACTAAGTAATCTTTATTCACCTTTTTTACACGGTTTTTGATGTAACACGGTCCACTAAAATAAATAAATACTATATTTTGATACGAATTATTTGTTCAAAGACGTTACCAGAATATTTGCAATTTCGCGTTCCATTAAATCCTGGTGCAAAAATAAATGTCACAATATTAAATGGGTAGTAAAAATATTTAAAAAAATAAACAAAATGCATAATTTATATACTAACAGCTTCTTTAATTCTCGAGGTATAGAAAATCTGCAACAGTATGGAACAGTATTTTCTCTCATTATGTTCCCAATCTAAAGCTTTAAAATACCAATAGGAACTGCAAATTCCTTAGATATCCTTCTAATGGCTGGATATCGAGAAGTGTTTAGATAACTTGTGAAACAAAAAACATACAAGATTACAGATTTTCTAATAATAAGAAATTCAACAACACAGGACAGTTAATACAAACTAAATGCTTCATTAGATTCTAACGTATTAGACGTGTCGTTATTATATTTTCTTAATTAAAATATTACAGTCAACCCTCCTATAACGTTTCCTCTAAATCCCTGTTTTCTACACAATTCTAATATTTTTTAAGTCAATATAGATATTTCGAAAATCTATAATATAGTGCCAAACAAAATAAAGGTCAATTGGTTGACAATGAATTTTGCAAAAAGCAGCGATTTAGAGGAAATGCTATAGGAGGGCTGGTCAACCCTTCTATAACGTTTCCTGTAAATCGCTGTTTCATACAAAATTCTAACATTTTTATGGTCAATTCAGATATTACGTAAATCTATAATACATTGCCGAGCGAAATAAAGATCAATGTTCTTTGGTTGACAAGGAATTTTGTAAATACTAGTGATTTAGAAGAAACGCTATAGGAGGGCTGACTGTAAGGACTATAAGTTCTTTCTCGATAGAAACAATCTTCTTTCATCTATTTGAGAAGATTTGTTATGCCATTAGATTACAATTTACTAGATTTGGAAGCTAAATATTCTTCGAAATCTTTTTTCAAAATCGATTTTTTTGGTATAAAAAGCTCGTCCTTTCAAAAGTTTTATGTATTTTTAGGAATATAAAAATGTCCTAGGATATTATGTCTAATGAATACGGAGGCTGATGTATCATACCAGTGCAGATTTTGGCAAAAATAATCTTTCCACCAGTAAAAATCTCTAAGCACACCAAAATATGTGCAATCAATTCAACAGCCAATAATAAAATAAGCATCCGATAAGGCTACTAATGTCAAGATACGTCAGAGACAAGTAGCTTTATAGTTATGATAAAAGAAAATAAGCTAAATTTTAATTACGGGAATCATTTCGGGGTTTAGACTTCAGAAATTAATAATAAAATAATCTTCTCAATGTAGATCAAACATCGTGCTTGCAATAAAATAAATCACAGCTCCCCCAAGTCTGACGAATACGGAGGCTAATTATATGATGTATTCATTTGTACCAAAAATTCACGAAAAATCAGTGAAATGTGAGCGGATGCGTTATCGTGGTGTTTTTTTTCATCCTCCACTTATTTAACAAATAAATCGCCGAGCACACTAAAACATGCGAAAATTTTCGACAGCCAACTATAAAGTAAGCATCCAATATGGTTGCCTATGTCAAGATACGTCATTTACAATTGTGCTAATGCAACAATTGGATTTATACACTAAGCGAAATTAATCAGCGAAAAATTTATTAATTTTTAATCAAAGCTTGATTTGGGAAATCAATTTTCTTTAAATGTCATCATTTAAATCTCGAATCAAAGATCAATATAACTCCTCAAAAATATTTTTCGAAAATCTCTCCAATCCAAGATCGATTATTATCAAAATTTGATTAGTTCTAGCAATCGGTGAGATTTATAGACGCATATCGTGTGTCGGCCACACAACATGATTTTCAAATCGGACCAAATCCTTCTGCCAAGTACCTTTGTTTCACATGATTGACCCACATTTGCCAACAGAAGGTAGATAATGGAGCAAGGCGGCGTTTCGCAACGTGGATATTGCACTGGCTGACCAACGCCTGCGATTCGTGAGCCACTCGGACCCACCGAGATCACTTTCATTATTCACCACGCCGTGGCTAATACGAGAAAAATGGTGTAGAGAAAAAATAAGCGCATTGAGATAAGTAAATAAATAATAACAGCGCGTTGGTCAATCGTGAGATATCGAATTGGTGCGCAGAATAATGATTACGCAATCGTATTAGTTATTTTTGTGCGTTCCGCGTTATAGCGAATTCGCGTTCGACGAATCGCGCATTCGGAAACCGACGCATAAATTATTTGTTTTTTTTTTTATTTAAATCGCAACAGTATTGTCGCCGCGTGAGAATAATGCATGTAGCAATTTTATAAACGTACAATACGAAGTTACCATATTGCAATTTTACTGTACATAATAACGCACATAATTGCACTTTTAATATGCATGCACATTTTAAAAAAATATCGTAGTTACATTATATCCTTTTAAAAGTATATATCCACGTATTTATTTAAAATACTTAGATAATATAGATCCATACATCATCGCCATCACTTAAAATCGAATTTATTTCGTCTTCCTGTAGGTTTTCATTATTGGAAAACTATCTAGTATTTTTAGATTTAACCTTAATCGCTGCATCTTTATGTATTTTACGATATGGGGCCAAACACTTATGTAACTCGCTCTTGAACTTCAAACATCTTTCCATTATAAGATCATGTTCTTCGACCAAACATTATTTTATTGTTTTTAATTTTAAAGGTGTAGCTATTTTAATGCTACTCCTTTTTGAGTATTTATTAATGGTGTATTTGTCTATTATTAGTAGCTAGTTCTTTAATAAAAGAACGGTCTTCCATTATTTTTTTGATATCTTAAATATACAGGCCATCAAATCCTTCTCTACCAATACTACGACAGATGTTAATTGTCTTTTCGTATCCATCTTATATTGGTGGTAGAATATTTTATCAAGTGACTACTTTTTGCTAATACTTTTATCCAGCAAGCATTTAACCTAGCCGTGCCGATGGGGTATATTTTTTTCAAATAACTCTTTTAATATAAATCCTACGAGTTACAAACTTTTTGTTATTGTCTAAAAAAAGTCTAAAGAATAAATATTATAAATAATCATTGACCTTTATTGTCTGCAATTGCAAAAATCGGGTACGATGTGCCGAGTACGAGTGAAACCGTGCGATTTCCATGTGCGGCGACAGCTTAGTCTACAGCGGGACATCGCTGAGTGCGCTTGTCATATTGATTATTTAAAAAATCCAAAATAACGACCACATCATTAATAAATATTTTTATTCTTATAATAAACATTTTTAAAAAAAAATCTGGGTCTATTTTCCATTATAAGTAGACCCCTTTCGGAGAACGCGGTTGTTTACGAGGCGCCGTGACGGATCGGTTAAAGTAAATAGATTGTTTTATTTCTTTGGCAGTTTTAACAATTTTGAATATATTTTTTTATAAGTTTGTAGATCTATTAAATTCACATATTATCAAGATGATGAATAGAATATTTTTGTGATGGCATGATCATGTCGAAATCACATTAATTAATTCATAATCGATCGTGTTGCACACATATATGTCATAATTTATCAACCGTGTTATACGAGGTCAATATTATTAATATGTACGTCATAAAATTTCGCGAGTAACGATATTTTATTTCTATTCAAAATTTTCTAATGCGGTTTTTATTTTACAAAAACATTAATCTTTATAGAGGTTTAATAGTTTATAGTTTTGTAAACATCTTTTTAGCTTCAGCCGTATTTTTGCTCTTGTAGCTCGTAAACATTATCGATGAGATTCGTGTCTAGACTATCGGACGACCACAGCAATTAAGATTTTTTTTAATATTATTTAATTTTCTGATGAACAACATACTATCAAAATAGTATTTGCATAGGATGTCTGAGTTATTAAAAATATTTATGCAAACCTATAAATCGCTAGCAATGCTGCATTGACGTAAACTCTGGAAAAACGTCATTTAAAAAAAAATGTTTTGCATTCCTTAAAATTAATTTGATTATTCAATGCCATTAATCACACTAAGCTATTATTTAAATAATTCAAATGATATTTTTACACTCATTTATACCGAGTTTTCTTCATTTTGTCATTATTGATCATATTTTTATAGGATTTCTACACTATTAAATCTAATTGATTTAGCATAGATCAGCGATTTCATATATTTATAGCTTTAACATTTTTTTTAAAATTAAAATAGCTAAAAAAACATCGTCAGTTTAAACTGTTTTCTTAATATGATTTTCCCTATTATTTCTTCATTATATATTTTTTTATAAATTAAAAACAATCTGGTTTTGCTTGTAATTATATACTACTATATAAAACATAAAGTTATATTATAATAATAATAGATAAAAAAAAAGCTCGTGAAATTTAATGGCGTTGACTGCATATTGTATCACATCTAGATATTTTTCTTTTGAGAATAAAAGATAAAAATATAATAGGTATTTAATATTTTTTATTGCAACAACTGCATTGTTAGTTTTTTGTTATGCCCAATATTCACTCTGCAAATATGAATAAAAAAAAACATACATAATAATATATTCTTTGAATGCACAAGACGACGAAGATCGACTGATTATCTATCCAATTATTTCGAGGCAATTTACTAATGCATTATTTTTAAAAATATTTTTAATAACAAAATATATTTATCAGAAATTATAATAGCCAGACCCACGTTTTTTTCTATTTATTTATAAAAAAATAATGACTTTTATTAAATATGATATCAGATCAAACCCTATAGAATGTTTTTTTATTCATTTTACCATTAATAAGAGTAGAACGTTGAGTGGAAAATGTTAAATAAATTTAATTATTAACAAAAAAAATGATTTTAATTTTATCTATATTTAATTTTGAGAACATCTGAAGTATTGTTATATGACGTCATAAATATATATAGAGCTAAGTGTCAAACCTTTCAACTGTTAATAAATTTCGCGTACTGTAAGGTCACGACTCCGAAACCGGATCAATTAATATTATGACAGTGTTAAATGGACAGAGAGTTTTAAGATTTAACCTTTATCTTATCCGTGGGAATATCGCATTTTTTATTTGCTCAATATATCAAAATAAATTAATACAAGGAAGTGCGAAACAGTTGAAGGACGCCTTATATAAAATTATTGTAATCTAGAAATTATTGAGGGCATTATTTTTAAAATAATTGGAACGAGGAAGCTTATTATGAACTTTAAAACCGACTAAGGTCATTGATCGCATATCCAATATTGCATTGCCACATGTTTTCGGTATTATCAACAATTTGCCAATGTGATACTATGAATAAATAATTATGGTATATTTAAAAGTGCGGTTAGAAATAGCAGGTTTCGACACATGCGTTTAACCGCAAAATGCATGTTTGCTCACAGGCAATTTCGTCGTGAAAGAGATTCAAACTAACGAGTTGTAGGCTCTATTCAGACCTCAATCATTTTTCTCCCGAATTATTTGAAAAATGTGACAGTTTTAAAAGAAAAGAACGGAGTCAAGGCCCGCCATTCATGTAATGATGCCTTCGAATGCGATATTTGTTGTTTGTTTCTATGAAAAGACCGCGAGCTCCACGCCTACCGCCTAATGTAACCTTGTTCTGCCTATTTCACAGTGAAACTGATAATTTTCATAAAATTATTTAAAAAACGAAACCGCGTTCTTTGCGACTGTGCACAATTTAATTCGAATTTTATGTAATTTTTCCGCAAAATTACACAACGCATATTCGATCTTCGCCATTTTGTACGCGGCAATCAAATAATAATAAATTTTCCGTGGCCAATTTGCAAAACAAACATACGAAATTAAAATTTAATTTAGATCGACGTAATGTTTATTTAATTTATTTTTAAAACTTATGCAAATAATGATGAATCGTTATGTAAATCGCATGTAGCAACGCATTCGCACGAATCAATTTATTATGAATCATGCAGAAATTTCGTACAAATTATGCCAGCCTAATAATATAATCAAAAACATATATCACTAATTTGAATAAATTATACAAAACTTCTCAATTTACGAATATTTGCACTTGCGACCGTGAAAATTTAAATGTCTATGAAACAAACCATAAAAGTATTGTGGAGAAGAAATAGAATTTTCCGACAAAGACTTGTCAATAGTCGAACGTAATGTACTAAAATTAAATTATAGAGCCTCGTAGCAAAATTAAATAGGATTTTATGCAAATCTATTGAAAAATTCACTCAGACATTGATAGAAAATAAAGTTGATGTCTAAAGACTTAGAGATCGAATAACAACCCATCCGTCAAGGCGGCTCGAAAACAACCGAGTCGTCCGAAGGGGGTCTGTCCGAGACCCCAAGCATGTCAAGTCAAAATATTGATGAATTCTTCATTAATATCTTGTCATTTTTTTAAAAAAATGGAATAAAAATAATTATTCATGATTTTGAATTTTTAACTAACGAATATGACGATGTCTCGCCGCATACGGAGTACACGCTGCTTACTGAGCTCTCGTGGCACGTGTCTCTTATACGTTTCGCTCGCACTTGGCACATCGTACTTGATGCGAGCGAGAAAAACAGCATGCCTGTGGCAACAAAAGCTAATATTGTTGTTTTTTCGTAAATGCGGACAATAAATGTCAATGATTATTTCTAATATTTATTCTTCAGATTTTTTAAAACAAATACAAAAAGTTTTTAACATTTAGAATATGTATGAAAAGAGTTATTTGAGAGAAATCAAAAACCTGGAATCCCCAATAGATCCAATCGCCATGGCTAGATTAATTAATACAATTAACCCTCCTACAGCGCTCCCTGCTTTAGAGTGGTATGTGGGACAGACCTCTAATAGTGCTAAATTCTAGGGAGTTACTTTTTAGTCCGTTTTCTATTAAACGCTAAATTTCATGATCAAATTACATATTTTGAAAATATGTAATACATTGCGATTTACGTTAGGAGTTATTTAACTTGGAGTCCCCGATATACCTCATCGCCCCGGCTAGGTTAAAATGAAAAAGGATAAAAAGGAAGACTACACAGAATAAAAGTATTTATAAAAAGTAGAATCTTTTAGAAAGATAAACGTTCGAATTGTTTTTGAACATATGGAACAAAAGGACAAGAGGAAAAAAAATCCAATAAAAATACCCGTAATTTTTGATGATTTTAGAACTATCAAACAACAAAAAATTTTGTCTACCAAAAATCGTAGATGCTCTGTCAAGAATACAATCGTACTATAATTTCTTCACTAGGACTCGGAGCTTCTGGACACCGACACAAAATTCGTGGACCAAAGTATCGCCTTCCACAGACCATAGTGGAGGGAAAAGTGGAAGATAAATGCCGGTTAAAAAAACTATTTAACCAAGAGCATTTAAATGAACAGACACAAAAAATCCTTTTTTTGATAATTAGCCGGAGAGGGGTATGAATGGATAGAAAGGTCTTTGAAGATTGCTTAAAAAATAAATGGGTTCCAGAAGTGAGAGATTTTTTAAAAAGTAAGAGTGTGTGGCAATACAAAGCAGTGCTGTTATTATATAATTCTCCTTCTCATCCAAATAAAAGCATGAAAGCAATGAAAGCAAGACGACGGCATTATACTGAAAATGTTAGCACCTAATGTCATTGTTTAATTCAAACCATTTATCAAGTGATTATTTCTTGAATGAACCGACTTTACCGTACTGTCCTTCTTAATACACTTTTGTAACGAAGATGACGATAATAAAATTGAAAAAAAAGATAATATATAGAATAGATCATCATTGGTACCAAATAAAGTCAGTAATATTCATTGAAGTGATTTAAAAAAAATTTACCAGACTTGAAATGTCTGAAATATGTGAGCTATGGGCTAATTTACAAGACTTGATAAACATTGCGTAATTAGAATACGATTCATGTGATCCGGGTTTTCAACGAAAGAGTGATGAGGATATTATTATATTACCAATCTCAATCGACCAATTGAGAAAAAATATCTGGATACAAGTGAAAAAGAAGAAATTATCAATCATATTATATTAGTCACAATACGGAACTGACTACTTTTGACACTTTATTTGAGTACACTGACTAATGGGGATTCCAATATAAGGACATCATAGCTATTAGAAATAAAATTAGAAAATCGATTCATGTTAGTGATAGTAATCTGCTTTAGAAATATGTATGTACAACTAAACCTCGTATAACACGGTTATATAGTTCCACAAAAACGTCGCGTATTAAGAGTCTTGGCGTTCCAAAAAATATCAATAAATTTTAATTAAACAATCGACCAAATATACATTTACATATTAATTGAAAAAAACTAAAATAACATACATATAATAGATCATTTATTCTTAATCGCCATCACTAACTATATTTTCTACTATTTTTCGAGATCGATGTAGTGAGAGTCGCTTCTTAATATTTTTAAACCACCCTCTACTAGCAGCACAATTGGAATTGTTGATCTTCAGATGACGATCGTTCAGTTCTTTTTAAATTATCATAATTTTTAGAGCTCTCTTTTGAATAATGTATCTATCTATAGGTATTTCTTTGTCATTGTAGACTTCTATCCATATCATAAGAACCCTATCCATCTTTTATATTATTACTGAGCGTATAAGCGCAATATTTTTCTTACTGATGGACGATTTTATTTAAATCGTGTTATATAAAGCATGTGGTACAATAAAATGCCACTAATCTTCAACCGTGTTATACAAGGCCAAGGCGTATTTAAAACGAAATTAAAATGAATAGTTAAGGTTATTAGCATTATCCCAGATAAATGAAAGTGTACATTGTTTAAAGAGTTGCAGAGAGAAGAAATAAAGAAGAACTAGAAGGCCAATAGATCAAAAAAATTGACAAAAGCTTTTGAATTAATGAACAATCAAATTCGAAGGTTAGAAGGTTTTCGATTTAATTATGATAAACTGTATTATTTTAATTCGATCCTAAGAAGGTAGCCATGTGTGTGATTATCTTTTGAGAGGATTACGAACATGATTATTTTGAAATTATATAGTGCAGTGGTTTCTCATTGCATTGAATTTATATTTCCAGTATTTCATATAATATTTATATTTGTATAGAAAATCATGGGAATTTTTTTTATATAAAATTTTCAAGGAAAATGCATATGAATATATATAAGAAAATTCATAATGGACCAATTAATTTCACGCAATGCCTAACTACCGAATATAAATTCATTTAATAAACCGCATTGTTCACAGTAACAAATTGCTCTGCGGCTTAATTGGTTTAAGTAGCCACCGTGGAAAGTTAATGGCAGATTTCCGCAAAATCAGATACAACACTGATACGTTATTGATTACATATTGCAGCGATTTTTTTAAACGAATTAAAAAAATGCAATTTAAAAATGTCACCTTTCATATCAATGCACAATCCCTTTCACTGCTGTGAGTCATTAATTAAAAAACGTGTATATTGAAAGAAAGTAACTTCGTACGTTGGCAAAAAAAAATTAGAATCAATAACTAAATGGATCAGTGAATGTTGTTATTATTGTATCTGATTTTTAAACTGATCTCGATTTTTTTGTCCGTCTAAAAGTGAAGGCTATGAATGCTAGGAGCGTAGAAAATAAATGTTTAGTGACTTGTTGAAGAAAGTCTGGTTGTATTGTTGTATAATGATTTCATCACGATTACGCGTTAACCCTTCAGATCGTCTTGATTTATATGTTGAATTTTTCAACGTTTCCTTATACGGCAATTCAAGGAAACAGTTATGTTAATTTATGCAGAGGATTGTTGCAAAAATAAAATAGGGTCACCATTTATCTGAAACCGATATGCAAACATCTGTGGGCGAAATGCGTATGGGGTCAAATCCCATGTAAAACACATAAGGAAGTAATAATGTGTCATGGTTATAATGGAATACTATATATTTCGCATAATTGCACAACGGTTTATCATATTTTCATTAAAAATTTCTATGTATACAGTAAATAAATCGCTTTCTCAATCGTATTTTGATTTAACTATTTAATAACTCGGCATTGGTCAATACCAATTTATATATCTAATTCCGTATTTTGGAATAGTGGCTCCATTTCTGCTTTTTTTAATACTTGAACGTATTTCGAAATCCAATCAAGTCGCATATAATTTCAGCTTACGAAAACTCGACGACACAAATTAAACCCGAAAAAAAATCGGATTTAAATATTTCGTCATAGTAATATAGAGCAGACGCAGTTGAATATTTTAATAAAATTAATTCGGCTCTAATCTTCGCACAATCTCACACTCGGTATCGTGATGTATGCAAATTTTAATTAAGCATCGAAAGTAAAAAGCCTACTTTTGAATACGGCCAACCTTGAACAATTCATTAGACACTGTTTCGCAATTCATTTTCGCATACATCATTGCAAAATTCGTCACGATCGATCTCGGATTAGCGAATCGGTAATCAGGGCGAAATCCGTAGGTAGTTGCGATTCTCGAATATTCAAAAATTAAACACTGGTAGTCCCCAGGTAGTCGCCGTGTTGATAATTGTATCAGGTACGTTTACACATAGACGCCCACAGCATCCACAACTGCCGCACGTGGGAGACGTCGGCAATAAAAATGTGCAAGGAACTCTCGTGGGCGAAACTGATGGATTGACCGCCAATAATATTTCAATGTAAACAAAGAATGTGATATAATAAATAATATCTTACAAAAAAATATACCTTTTAGCTTACAGATAAAAATTATGATTATATCATATAGCCGTTATATTATATCGATTATTAATTATAAATGCATTGATAGTGAATTAAGTGAACAAAAAATATTACTGGATAATAAACTAATCTTGACATGTGATTAGTTGTGCAGTTTATTTATTTTTTTATGTTAATATTATGTAACTGCAATTTTGTGTTATTTAATTACATGTTAGTTATTAAAATTATTTTTTATTACCAATGCAAGGTTGTGTACGACATAAAATTAATCTCAATGCACTGTGCAAATTTTTGCACGTAACGTTTAGTAATGTGATATGTATATCTTTGCATAAGATCAAAATTATATTTAAACTTAAAGTATTATTTAATTGTTTCTTCATATCCTTTATTTCTTGGTTCTTGTATTCATGGGTCAGATTTAATCGAACGTTATATTTTATTCATGTAGATTTTAAGATACGGATTATTTTGAGATTAAAAGGGTAGGAGCCCATCCAAAGGTGTGACTAGAGGTAATTTTGTAGTTCTCATCCTTTTTTTTAACTTTACCAAAGTATAATTGTTAGAGATTAGATTTTGGAAGTCGAGGTTTATGACATTTTTCTACGTAATCAGATTTTTGTAATTTTTGAAGGGATTTATTTATTTATTTGACTACGATGGATACGATTCGCCCATATAAAGAATTTAAAGTTGCAAGAGGATTGAGTTTCTCACACTAATATTTCCCTGTAGTGTTAAACCACGACACTGGTTAATTTTTAGTATTATTTCAGTTGTATTGAAATTAACATTATTTGTTTTATAATTATTTATTCAACGATGAATGAAAAATTGATAATTCATAGTTTTCGTCAGACACCTATCCGACCACTAACTTAGCTCAGTCGCGGTTAACTTACATTATCGAAATAATATGTTACCTACAAGCCATAACATTGCTTACTTGGTAAATTAAAAAAGGATTTTAATATCTTTCAGTATGTCAGCATTTCGGATAAATAAATATTGAAGATTATTTTTATGGTCAATTAATCAATCTGTAAAAAACAACGTTTTGAATCTGAAATATTTTGTATTTTTATCCCATATGCTTAGAAATTGTATGATTTTAATTTTTTTAATTTTGAAAGGGATTTATAAATGGCATGGCCAGAATTTTACTATTTTCCTGTAAGAGATTTATGCAAACATGTTGATTAGGATATGTTCTTCCATCTCAACTAAAAATAAACTCGATTCGCTTTATTTTCGTAACAATAAATCGAACAAAATATCAATTTCTCAAACAGACATTAAGTGAGAAAAAAATGGGAATGCGAATCAAAATCAAAAATGCGAAATGCAATTTTCTTATACCATTACATCCGTACACGTGTATGTGGAACATAATATACGTGGAACACCCTTAATAACCCCTGAGCCGAGATACGTCACCGATACTACTGCGGAGATTTGAATGGGACACCACGCGCGATTTGAATCGTTACTAATCATATTTACATATTACATGGTTCCTATAAATTTATTGTGATATGTTGTATATTTATTGATGGCTGTGTTTATTAGCTGATTTTTAGAACAAACACCATCACTTAACTCGGTCTAGTTTACCATGTAACGACAAGTTAAAGTTTTAAAGAATCTCGCGCATGTACGACATGCGGCCCGCACTGAAAGGGTTAAATGTAATATTTTAAGATCTTTCCGTACGTCGGCATTTCGGATAAACCATGAAGCGTCAATCATTTGTCTGAGTAATATGGTAATGAAATGCGACTTGACGGAACGAGGCGTAAAGGATTTGAGGGAGGATAGCTGAAACTTATCCTCCCTCAATTTTTAAGGGGTAGTTTACTTTTTCTACTTATTAACGATCGAAAGCTAGCTATATTATACTTTTTTATTATATTTTTATATGATTTTTCCAACATCATCAAATATTTCCCTGAAAATTGAGACATATTTTTGCTGGGTTTTAAATAGAAAATTGCTTGGATTATTTCGGGTGTAATTTTAATAGAGAAAAGCACTGCTGTCGGCTTTGATATAATTTTAATCAATTTATTGTGAGATCGAAGTCGTCGGTAATACTCAAAATTCCTCTGAAGTTCAACTCTCATACAAAATCAGCAATCGGTGATGTTTAAAAGGATTTTATAAATATTACAAAAACATATGATTAAAAATCGATATAATTATTATACTAATATAATCCTCAAAAAGCACAGAAACCGAGCTTTTGGGTATTATATCAGATGTAACTTCGTTATATTTATTTCTTTATTTATCAATGATAATTGAAGTTTTGTATAATCAATTTTTATTTAAATGAAAGCTATCACGCATTAATTTCATGATTATGATTTTTTTTATAATTTTAAAAACACTATAAGTTTAGTAAACATATTATTAAGTGATATTATGAGAATACAATAACAGATTGTAATGTCTCATTTAAAAAAAACTTATTTTACCTGAACGAATATCAAGTAATGTATATATAATTATTTTTATGTATAATCTGTATGGATTTTTAAAAAATAATTACTAAAATGCTTTTAAAGCTTAGTGTCAATTGAGGGTTAGTAACATTTTTTTTTATTATCGTATAGCATCGATCTCTCATCACGAACAATATTTTTTTTTCAAAAATAAATTTATTGATTGAATTTCTGAAGCTTTAAAGATTATATTTTTTTAATAGATTTGATATTCTAGTCTAGTTCTATAAGTAATGACTTGATAATTTTATTGGTGATTTTAGAGCATCATTATCTCATTTTAGATGCTTTCCATGTTTTAATTCTGCATTAGTATGAATTATCGCAAATAAAAATGGCATTCATTTTTATTTTATCCTAAACTGTTGATTTGTAAATAATATAATTACATGTCGATAAATCAATCGAATCCTATAAAAACAATGTCACCGCTGACTCGCTACTCTTTACAAACACTTCCTCTACAAATTTGCAACTACACTGACACTTTTTTTGCGAATTGGATTACCCAAGCATATAACCATTCATTTTTTGCACATCGTAGTGGGTGGAGTGGCTCGACTCATTACGGAGTGTACCGAGGCGTGGACCTCTAAGTAACATCATCCATTTTTCAATGCCTCACTTATGTCACTCGAGTAGTTATGCCATGAATGTCATGTGACAAGGCCACCGAGGCTCCGTCCAAGCGTTGCGAATCGTATCGATTATGCAAAATTATTGAAATAATGGATTTTAGCATTCTGATGTGTGAAGTGGCATCGTCGACATGCATTGCCGTCATTACAGATTGGCGTCGCTGCGAGGTTGACCCATTACCCATCCATTGAATGTCTCAATATATCAGTGTCATAGTAAATTTAACAACTCTCGACAATAATATTCGTTTGTAAAGCAATATGTTGATGAGAATTCGAATTTGGCAACTGAAATCTGCTCGGAGCTGTTATTTGGCAGCTGCGAGCGTGGAAGATAAACAACGGGAAATCCAATCCCTAGCCAAATTTGTAATCCCAAAATTCCGACGCTACATTTGAACGATTCCAATGCGAGTATAAATATTAATTTTGAACTTCCTCGAGTTTGTACAATTGCTTCTGACGTATCTTGACATTGCTAGACTAATTGAATGCTCACTTTTTTTAATGACGATCGAAAGGATTAATTGTGCTTTGCCTGGCGAATTTATTATTTATGAAAAAAAGGGAAAATGTAGAAAAAATATTTTGGCCAAAAACAAACATAACCCTTTGCGATTTCTTCCTATTCCTTAAGATGAAAAAAAAATAATAGACGTCATTTTGTCAACATTGAGTAGGCAATATCAGAATCACTATAGGACCTAAATGCTTTATCGAAAAATTCATTATAAAAGTGCATCGAAGGTTGGTAAATGCAAACGGAAAGATACAAAATTAATATTGATTTATTTTTTCTTATTAAATAAAAAGTCTAAACCCTTAGTATTTTATTCTAATGCAGTCATCGAATCTTCTTTTATCACATCGTCAAAACTCTTTATAATTTTCTTCATTTTCTGTAGAGCCATTGATCCGAATTCTAAATCTATAAAGATTGTTTTAAAAACTAAGCCACATTTCTCAGAGTATCGGGAACGTATTTAGCGTTTAAATAAAATTCGGACTTGAACCGAAAACCGAAAACAATAAAAAACCTTTATTTTATTCAGAAAGACAACCACAACTGATACAATATTTTTTGAAAAAATATAAAACGAAAAAAATGCAAAAATATCAATAATTTTGCAATTGAATCTATTTAGATTAAACGCATACACGAAATAACAT
Organism: Philopotamus ludificatus; assembly: GCA_022495035.1. NCBI lineage: Eukaryota > Metazoa > Arthropoda > Insecta > Trichoptera > Philopotamidae > Philopotamus > Philopotamus ludificatus. The sequence continues at coordinate 75,310 of JAGXCT010035178.1, forward strand.
CTATCCGTGCCGATGGGGTCTAATGAAGACCCCCAAGTTTTTAATACAAATCATACATGTCACAAACTTTTTGTATTTGCCAAAAAAAGTCTAAAGAATTAATATTATAAATAATCAATATACACAATCGAGGGAAAAAAACAATAACATTCGCATCTGATGCCACGGGCGCGATGTTTTTTCTCGCTCGCATCCGGTACGGTGTGCCGAGTGCGAGTGAAACGTGCGATTGACAATTGCGGCGTGAGCTCAGTCTCGGCGTCATTTATGCGACATATTGATAAAAATCAAAAGTCGACAAGTTAAAACTGAGGAAATAACAGAACATAGAGCTGAAAAGAGAGAGAGTTAAATTGAGTTGAACTGTATTGTGTTGAAAATAAAGCAATATCAGAATAATAAAACTAATCAAAAATAATAATAACTTACTTGGATTAAGCATATTGGTACAGTCAACTCTTCTATAACGCTGAGATAGAAACCCTCTCTATAGAAGACTAGGCACCCATACAAAATTTGGGGTTTGGTTTTTTTAATTGTATTTTGTAAATTAAACGAAATCAATATATCAAATAATTTCCCATTCGGATATTTTATTTAATTGTTATCAATCAAATGACATTTTGTTATCAACCTTCATTTCTTTATAGAAAACTATATGAAGCACTATATGAGAGACTGTCCATCATTGCGCTCTATAGCAGAGAGCGCTATAGGAGGTTCGATTGTAACACAGCATTTCATTAAATGACAGATATGGTTTCAAGTTCATTACAATATCGGAAACTTATAAATTTCTTAGCTGATAGTGAAAACAGTCGTCTGAATATTATTTTATATCCAGATATATAAAGTTCAAGTGTGAAAATCGAGGAATTAGCAACACTCATCTCCTCAATCAGATATTTAAATGTCATAATGCAATTATAGCATAATTGCATAATGGTTCTCTGGCGAATTTGGAAGATACGTGATGCAATATTGCTACTATTTCATAAATGAATTATTAATGTCAATTTTAAAATATGTGCAATGCCGTACATGCTTCAATTAAATCTCATAAAATTATTAAAATGATCATGGATACAATACCACGTGTCATAATATTAATATATTCATACTCAGAGGTTGTTGGAGCAGATTGGAGGTCGGACCCTGTGATATTACGTGACACATTCTTGCAAGTTCACTGCATGCACTGAAAGGAGGAGGAGTTCACATTGTGGCATAAGGACAGAAACAAATCACATATCATCGTGCTTATTTATACTATTCGTGTTGGAATGTCTTTAATTTCCACCATTAAAAATCTAATGGATTCAATTAGACAAATAATATTCGACACGAAATACAGTTTTTATTAATACGCTGATAAAAAGCGTTTAGTTAACACATTTATGTGAATGGATGCATTGTTCGGACATTTTCCCAACGATGCAATTTTCCTGGGCATGCACTTTTTGCTATTTCAATCGGCCTCATTTGTATATGCTTATTTTTGCTAAATTCTAATGAAGCGAATCATCATCCGAGTTTGAGTCATGCTATTTTCTATTCACCCAATTTTCAAGGTCGTGTTTACATGCCATTGTCACCATTTCTGTATCAATATTAGATTCTGTATGGTGCTTTATGATTCATCGTGTCGCACGTATCGGGACTTATTGTAACCATAAATATTCCATGTGTATGTACACTAAGTGTGTTTATCGACTAAAATATGCTTTGAGAATATTAATTAACCTCACATCTAAATATAAACTAATCCACTTATTATATTTGAAATGATTTGCGTTAAAATTGCGCGTAAACAACTCAGCTGTCAAAACTGACAGCGCGCAGTTTATTTATAAATCGCCGCGAAGGAAATCCTTAACAATGCAAAACACGGCCATAAAAAATGAATATTTTTTTTATTCAGTACATCGAACGTCGTTCTTTTACATATTGCTCAGATTCTAGAATAATATCATCATATGGACACGATGATACGTGATCTGAAACTCAATCTCTTCGAGAACAGTTATCCTCGTAGCCCACATTCGCGCGTGAAAATCGAGCTAGTGTAAAATTGGCACAAAAGTCATGCTCCCGCCTTCACAGTCTTCTATTTTAAATTGCACTCCACTAAAAAACAATCGTGATCATCGTATATACGTGATAGAAATTTTAGTAAATACTAATATACTAATCTAGCCGCCATCCGGTGGCCTTATGTGTCAGCTGCGTATTGTATTGTCAATGACTCTGACGCACATTGCACTTCTTGTGGTATTAATTTATTTTTTATTTATTTGCAGATATGCCTGTCGGATTCGGGATGCGGTTCCCAATCCGGTTGGAGCAGTTCACCAAATACGCAGTATCACATACAGACGGACGAAGGACCTGAGAGATATTTTAAATACCAGACCCAGAGCGGTCAGTATAGAAAAGAGAAGAGACTACAAGATGGAACAGTCGTAGGTAAGACATAATATCAATTCTTATTTTTCTTCATCCCATTGTCGTGATTACTTAGAATCTAGATTTCTGGACATATTGCAAGACGATCTCTCGAACCCATACAATCTAAGTTTGCCTTTCTGGATCTTGCCTTGAAACAGTGCCACCCTCAAGCTCTCTTGTATTTATGTACATGTTTTCAATCTAGTTCTTGAAAGTGGCGTCTTTTGGCCCAGGGCTCGTTCTCTAGTCTGAATTACTAGAAATTTGATTCAGATCAATCGTCTCCGGAACATCCAAGAGGTCTTTCCACTACTTTTGAGCTCTTCATTTTATTCTTTAAACTCTATCTGAATATTATCACAACTGCATCATTAAGTGGATTTAGGCTTTCATGCAAAAACTATGCAAAGATATTTTCAGATTCTGCTCCATATATTTAGCCTAATTACCTGGGATCGGGTTTCTTCTTTAGCTGTCTTCAGAGCATCCCCTCATTCACTATATTTAGCTGGATCTCAGATTCTCAAAATCATGAAATAATCTCGAAGTTTCCCTCTTCAACTGCGTTTTAGAACCAACATAGTCTGTTTCTCCACATACGTGTTGCTTCTACCTACATATCAGTACATATCAGTGGCTTGGTTTTGTCTTGTATTTTTACCTTTTTGGATCCTGATAATCCATTTTAGTATTCTCATGCCCACGGTATACAACTCTTGTTTCTACGATTTTCTACGATCTTTACAAGGAGCGAGAACTCTATGCCATAATCTGGGTCCATGGGATCCTAGGTGACTTCTATAGATCGATACGATTATCTCCAGTTTGGTCAAAACAACCTGGATAAGAAGTATAGAAGTAATGTTATGGCTTGTAGGTAACGTGCATATTATTTATGTAATGTAAGTTTACCGCGACCGAGCTAAGTTAGTAGTCGGATAGGTGTCTGACAAAAGCTATGAATTCAAGGAATTCTTTATAACACTGGCCAGGGGGTATGTAAACGGAAGAGATCCGTTACATCCGCATGTTTATATTTTAATGCCATATATCCTTCGTTGAATAAATAAGTATAAACAAATAGTATAAATTTCAAATCAACGGAAATAATATTAAAATCAACCAGTGTCGTAATTTGACACTAGGGAGAATGTAAATGAGAGACTAATTCTCCTAGATTTTTTAGAGTCTTTATCGAATCTTTATATAGGGAATGGCGCTTTGGAATCTTTATGTTATACCATTCATCCATCGTAGTCAAATAAATAAATAAATTAGACATAGACGTGTTTCTTCTCGAGAAATTTCTAGGGTATTAATATATCATAGGTCCACTTTAACAAATACTGTCTTCTAAATAATTAAAACAATATTTTTCATTCAAGGTTCCTATGGATGGATCGACGCCGATGGATATCTTCGTCTACGCGACTACATCGCTGATAATCAGGGATACAGGATACTGAAATCGAAAACAGTATTCGTCGGTCAAAACAGACCGATCGACGTAAGTCCAAATATATATTTACCATTTAATATATTACGATATTAATGGATAATATTTAATTTTAGGACGCGATCAAATCCAGCAAGAACGTACCACCCCAATCTGGTATTCTAGTCAAGCCTGGCGTTACCACAAGAACGAAACCGATAGCAGCAGTGAGAGTGGCGGCCGTCGCAGCTCCTGTCACTCCGGCCACGAGTTCCTATCTACCTCCTAGTCCATCCAATGTGTACGTGTCGCACAACAGCATAGAGAGCAGTACAGAAAAACCGCAATACGACTTCAGACCCACGATAGCACCTATAGCTGCATCGACATACTCGCAGCGTCCTTCAGCAGACGTATCATCATCGGCGTACATACCACCGTCGACCGAAGTGTATTCATCGACATATATACCACCTACGACTGAGAAGCCATATTATGAAGTGTCGTCGACTCCTGCTCCTGTCGTGGCCATCACCGCGAACGTTCTAGGAGAGTACCGCAAGAAATACAGACCAGAATATTACGTCTCGCCTACTTATGATTATTCGACGAACAGCTTGAATCTGGATCCGTACAGCGTTGAAAACACTCCCGTCGATCGAGTAGATCAATACACGAATAAATATCAAAGTACCAGAGTCCCGGCTAGATATCAAAACATAAGTCCATCAAGATACAATAGCAATCAATTGGGCAACGGATATGACCCTCAGTATCCTTTGTACGACGGAATCGCGGTTACTAACAATGGATTCAGATACTATCTGCCTAAGCAGTACCACGAAGAGGAGAACAGCGGCAGCGAGACCAGAGCCGGTAGCTACGGTTACGTGGATCCGTTCGGAATCAGAAGAGTGGTCTATTACAATACCTCACCAGGCACTGGATTCGTTCATAGAAAAAACAATAGATACGTCGGATTCAACGCTACTCCGTACGATCCGAGACCGTTGTAGGAAGTACGCAGTGTTACGTAGGCATTTTGGTTATCATATTCGCATTGTTTTGCAATTTTCGCCTACTGAAAATCTAAAGCGGAATGCCGTATATAAAGGCTGATGACCTCAGTGACATTGAGTCACCAACGCAAAATGTTTTGCATTGGATTAATAAAAAATAGTGTCATAAATTCAAGAAAATTAACAATTAACCGATTTAAAATAAGGATAGACTGAATGAAGCTAGTAGATAGCAGATTTAGCACGTTTGTTACCTTCGTCCATTAGCTTTAGATCAATAAATCGAGAGGTGTGTCCACGTCCTGGACACGGGGCAATACGCCCGTGACAGCTTTCGTGTGGGAATGGCGAGTGGACCAGTAAAAAACGTATACAATAAAGGATTATTCGTATTTTAATAATCTTTGTGAGAAACCTCAATAAGGACAGGCAAGGCTGGTGTGGGTGAACCGGCTAAAGCCGCTCTGACTATAGCGCCATATTAAGTCACCCATGTTTAACGCCTCGGATTAATCAATCAAATATATTTGGCTCCAGTCTTTCGTGGAAAATCTCACGAATCTCACAAAAATATCAGTATTCCACATATACATTCCATTGTCGAAAAAAATAATACAACGCACTGCTAGTAAATATTATTTTATTTTTAATAACGAGAGAGCATTATTTAAATCATAATATTTATATGACTAATTTATTATTATTTATTTATGACGCACACATACGTATGTACATACGTTATAACATGCGATTAATTTATTTTTTTCTTATTGTGCCATTTCTCGCATCTTCTCTCACCACACTTTGTAAATAATCATAATTTTCCTATAACGTTAATATTTTTTTTTAATTCATGATTTCGTCAATAATTTTTCATTGATAATGCAAAATAACAGCGAAAATCATATTTTTGTGCGTGGTTTCAATGAATTCTTGTTACGAAATCTGTGATGTGATGTATTTTAGATTAAGTGCAATGTGAACCTCACAGTATGACTATGTTTTTTTTTAATAAAATATATTTAAAACACTGATATATTATTTGTATATGTAAATACCTCATTTACTCATTTTACGAGATTATTTGACATATGAAACAATTTATAGTCAACTCTCATATGGTGCGGAGATAGGGACTAATACCAACCCTATAGAAGACTAGGCACCCATAGAAAATTTTGGGTTCGGTTTTTATAATTTTCTCATAAAATTAACTCATCGAGCATGTTCCATTACATTTATTTAAAGAACTTGGAAAGGGCTTTGCGCATTTATCGTTTTTTCCGCATGTATGTTTTCAAGGTCAAATTCAAAACGATGAATCGAGGTTCCACTGTATATCATTATATTCCAAAACAGTAGACATGTTTGCATTTGGCAAGATAAGTTTACTGGTATCAATGCTAAATCCCAAAGAAAATCTTAACAATTCTCTGACATTATCAGATAAAAAAAATGAATAGGGTTTGATCTGATATCTTAATAAAAAAAACATTATTTTTTTTAAATTTAATTTAAAAAAACTTGTTTCAAGTTGTTTGCTAAAAAATCTTTTGGGGCAAAACGTTTGAAAGTGTTAAAACCCTAATTTGTTTAGAGAATTAATTATTCGTTCGAGTGTTGAAACCCCCTGGCTAGGAATCCTAAATATCCTCTCGAGTTACATGACAAAAAAACCATAAGTATGAGAATTACCTTTTACGGCTGAAGCTACAGAAGGATCATTTCCTTAAATGAGAAGGATTCGTGTTCCTATTTTTCTTCTTAGTCCGAGTATCCAAAGGATTGAGGCTAGAACTCTTTTCCTATTTATCTAAAATATTTTCAAATATTATAATTTTAAAGATAAAGGTGAGTGAACTAGAAAGGTGGGATTGCATATTCATGTTTGAATGAAACTCATCATTCAGCTACTTTGAAAACGATTTTTTTAAATTTTAAAACTAATATATCAAATTTCAATAAAGTAATTAAATAACTTAAGATGTAAATAAATAACTTAAGAGATTAAAAAATATTTATATACTGCCATCTTACGATTTTTTCTTAAATATTTATAAAAAAATCATTTATCAATATGATTATTAAGAAAATAAAAGTATGTCGCTTTTATAGGCAAGAATTATCATAAAATATTTGAAAAATCAACTAATTAAAAATAATATAGTTAATATTATATAACGATGTATTTAAATCTAGGATTAATACACATATATTGAATTTCAAGCGTTAAAAATATAGATGCAATAAAAAAAGCAATACGGCGCCAGTTATTTTCAGAAGATTCTTGTTATTGGCATGCATTCAAACATATTAAGATTTTATAATTAATACAAACGACATTTTGTTCCGACCACTCGTTCGCTACTTACAGATTTTCGTCATAAATAAACCGCACTCACAAAATCAACGCATTTTCAAAGAAAATGTTTCAAATTCGCAGCGAAATTCGTCTGTGTATGTCAATAATCATCGCAAGACTAAACAAACAACTTATAACCCAAACAAGTTAATATCAATGTCCCCAAATTATAATGTACGGTTAAATTAAAACATTGCACATAATCGATGCGGTAATTAAACAATATAATGGTATATTTATAGATAATTATCAGGCGGACATTGGCTCTTTTGAAAATTTGAATGACTAAAATAGAATAAAAAATTACCACTGATTTAAATACAAGACATATCAGACCTTTGAATCATTTATGAACGAATAAGAAATAGTGAAATTGACGATTTAGTGTAATTTATTCTTATTACTCTAAATCTTTTTATCCATGTCAGTTTAATTGATAAGTTATTCTATATTCAAATAAAAATGTTGCATACCACTGGGATAAAAAAATCTGCAACGATATTTATTCAGCGTTTAACCAAGTGATTTATGTCCGGAGTTTGCAATATATTCAAATTGAGATGGGAAATTTATTTTTTTTTAAACCGCGCATCAAGTCGAAAATTCAAAACAGGCTGTTCACGAAAGATACTTTTCAGTGAAGTCCATAATGCAAGATACTTTTTGGCGGTGTTATTAGACTATCCTATAAATTGAACTATTATTCATGAACTGGTAATTTACACAATACGCGACGTTATTAGCGTCGAAATTGCATAGCTTTAGGGTAATTATTCGCATATAAATATCGACCCAAATCAAACGAAATCAGTTCAACATCGAATCACAACCAACATGGTAAGTGTACAATCGTATAAACATTCTAATAAATTAATTGGATAACCCAATTTGAAAACTTACTATTCGATTTTGTATTACTAACCGTTTTTGTAATTCTTCAGAGGCTGTTAATAGGACTAGCCCTGCTAGTCGTGGCCGCACAGGCCCTCCAAAAGGGAACGGAATCGCCACCGCCAGTACCTCCACCACCCCCACCGGCAATAATCTTCGACCGGGTGAGGAGAGATGCTCCCTATCCGGAGGTAGTCAAGCCATACCCACCAGCCGTACTCAAACCGTATCCACCGTCTCCACCCAAGAGCGAATATGGACCACCACCGACAACGACGATCAGGACGCCACCACCACCGCCACCGGCACCACCGGCACCTTACCCGCCACCAACACAAGCTCCGCCATCACCACCCCCTGTAGTGTATGGACCACCACCGACCCACGCTCCTCCACCACCTCCTCCACCACCGCCACCACCACCAGCACCTTATCCACCAGCTAAAGTATACGGACCCCTCCAACCCATGCTCCACCTCCACCACCCCCACCTCCACCACCACCACCTCCACCACCTCCACCACCACCCCCACCTCCGCCACCACCAGCACCTTATCCACCAGCTAAAGTATACGGACTACCCCCCCAACCCATGCTCCACCTCCACCACCACCACTACCACCACTACACTACCTGCACCTTATCCACACTAGCTAAAGTGCATACGGACCTCCTCCAACTCCATGTCTAATTTCCACTGCCCCCACCTCCACCACCACCCCCCACCCCCCCCTGCCACCACTCAGCACCTTATCCACCAGCTAAAGTATACGGACCACCCCCAACTCATGCTCCACCTCCACCACCACCACCTGCACCTTACCCACCAGCTAAAGTATACGGACCTCCTCCAACCCATGCTCCACCTCCACCACCCCCCCCCCCACCTCCGCCACCACCTCCACCACCACCACCAGCACCTTATCCACCAGCTAAAGTATACGGTCCACCCCCAACCCATGCTCCACCACCACCACCACCACCTCCACCACCACCTCCAGCTCCTTATCCACCAGCTAAAGTATATGGACCACCCCCAACTCATGCTCCACCTCCACCACCCCCACCCCCACCTCCGCCACCACCTCCACCACCACCACCAGCACCTTATCCACCAGCTAAAGTATATGGACCACCCCCAACCCATGCCCCACCTCCACCACCTCCACCACCTCCACCACCACCACCACCACCACCACCACCAGCCAAAGTATACGGACCACCCCCAACTCATGCTCCACCTCCACCACCTCCACCACCTCCCACCACCACCACCACCACCAGCTAAAAGTGCATATGGACTACCCCAACTCATGCTCCACTTCCACCACTTTCCACTCCCTCCACCACCGCCACCACCACCAGCACCTTATCCACCAGCTAAAGTATACGGACCACCCCCAACTCACGCTCCACCTCCACCACCCCCACCCCCACCACCCCCACCACCCCCACCACCACCACCACCAAAAGTATATGGACCACCACCAACGCACGCACCACCGGCACCATACCCTCCAGCGAGAATATTAGCACCATATCCGCCAGCCGGTCCACCGCCAAAACCGTTTGAGTTTTATGGACATCCTCAATAATTGTAGCGGATTTAATTTTAGTTGCTAAAAAATCGCCAGTATTTTATTAAAAATAAAATGTGCATACTTGTATTATGTGTATTAAATACAATTTATCAAAAATTCATTATCGTTTTAATCAATATGTACATATTATCACTTTATTACCCGAAAGAAATTATTATATATATTTATATAATAATTTTTGAAACTATTCTTCCATCTTTCTTGTAGTTTTTGAATTTTTATTACTCATAAATAATGCATTCATTAATGATTTTTAAATTATTTATTTATTCACATATTAATCAATTTATCACAACACAGTCGAAATATTCCAAAATTAAAATGCAATCATAATTAAAAACACACAGACATGCATTAAAACACAAATAAAATATAAAATAATCATAATCAATAGTTCAATAATTAAATTCTTGGTTCAAAAATTAGCTTGATGTGATGCTTGGGTTTGTTGATCAACTGGGCATCGATTTCAATATCTTTGCCAACCCATGAAATTTTATAATTTCGAATCAGCTGAAAACACAATGAGTAATAATAAGTCATTGCTGAAACAATATCTACATACAGAATAGATCAAATCGAATACCTTCAACATTGTGATGTGTATATTTTGCTCGGCCAATCTTCTGGCAATGCACATTCTCGATCCGTGACCAAACGGTATCGACGCAAACGGGTGCGGTTTCTTGTATTTATCGTCTAGTTTCAACCATCTTTCAGGCGTGAATTGTTCCGGATTATCGAAATATTCAGGCAATCTGCTCGCCACTTGATTACAAGTCACAATAACACTCTGAAATATTTATTATTTATTTAACAATGCCATTATTCTTATGCGTGTGGGGCATGGTCTCTGGCAAACCGGGACTTGCATCGTCTTGATCGGTTCGAGAGAAAA